>JAHWFP010260251.1:0-12345 GCA_023313725.1 Lithobius niger
AAACCTTTTTCACAGTCACTTTAAAGCAAGACTCTTTACCCATTAAATAATCAAATTAACAATCAATTCCAGTACGGAACAAACGAAACCCTTTCACGGCCACTTTAAAGCAAGATACTTTACCCATCTTTTATCAAAGTAACGTAATAATTAATTCCAGTAATTATTGCCATCCAATAAAATGCAGGGCACATATTGAGATGCCAATACCTGCGCCATTAAATCTTCGAGTGTGTCTAATGGACTAATTCCCTCTTTACAACAATCTTGCAATCGTAGTTTATACAGTTAATGTAAAATCGTTATGTCCTCCCTCCCACCAGTAGGTGAGAGCAGAAATACAGCAATAAAAGCTAGGGAAACAACACCTCTACTGAGCTGCCGCTCCTAGCACAAATTGCTTGCACTGCAATGCATCTCTCACCAATCCAATCTGAGGGAAGATGGAGACCAAACGGGCAAGTTGGTTGCCAGATTTGAAGCTTTTTCCAGCCTCCTCCCCACCCCAATAAATACATAATTTGGTTGATGGTGACGGTCATTTTTTCAAAATTCGTTACTTTTTCTGTAGACCAGTAGGTTTCAAAAGAACGGTTGGTTTTAACGAAAACATCATAGGGACCTTTTTTGTATAGAGATTTTTGTTATCTTCAATTTATATCTCTACAAAATTTTCGGTAGGAGTGATAGTTCGTGCGATACTTAAGAAAATATCGAGGGGTCTGACATGCGTGTAAATCATGACAACCGTCCGATTTACAGATTGGTAAATCAATAAATCAGTAAAACACTGTAAATCAGTAAATCACTGATAAATCAATAAATCAAGGGTAAATCACTGATAAATCAGTAAATCAAGGGTAAATCAACAAATCAAGGGTAAATCATGTAAATCAGTAAATCATTGTAAATCATTAAATAAGAAGCAAATCAGTAAATCATGGGTAAATCAAGAGCAAATCACTGTAAATCAGTAAATCATCCTAAATCAGGAAATCATTGTAAATCAGTAAATCAATGTTAATCAGTAAATCAATGTTAATCAGTAATCACTCGTAAATCAAAGATAAATCAGTAAATCAAAGTATGCCAGTAAATCAAAGGTAAATCAGTAAATCAAGCACACTACTCAAGCCTTTGTCGGACCCCTCGGAAAATATACAATTTGGTAGCTGGCTGCAGCCATTTTTTTCAAAATGGCGGCGAAAGCTCCAGTGGGAATTTAGGGGACTTTTAGTATGTTACTCGGCGAGTATTTCTGGGCATATCTGCCAAGTTTCATCTTTATGGGAATTTTTTTCCAAACTTCGTCAAAAAATGTCCTAATTGCACCGGATTATCATGGGAGAAATACATTCAGCTGACATACTAGTTTTAGTTATACGATTTATTCATTTAAGTGTAAAAAATCACTATTATACAGTGATTATCCACACTTCACCAAATAGAGTACACTTCACGCTTGGTCTATTGATGGATAAAGACTGAGATTTTCGTTTTGGTCACTTGTACCTCAGGTCAGGCCTTTGAACAAGGAGACCCCGACACTTAAAATAATGCTGGCGGGCAACATGGTAGACAGATAAAAAATTTAAAAAAAGAGGAAAAAAACATGAACGACATACGTAAAAGGTTATCTGGTAACAATAATTGGTGATATTAAGAGGTCTGCTTCTCATGCGGCAAAACGAAACCTTTGTTGATACGTGCGGCAGCGGTATTATGGGAGTCGTAAAATTAAGTGGAGAATAGAGTCGCCGCATAAATTTAATTTTTTTTTTATTTTTAAAAAAAATACTAAAATAAAAGGTCACCTCAAAAAATTTGAAACATAATGGGAAGCTTTAAATATTAATGACACGTGAAATAAGGAGGGCGCGTCACATTTTAAAATTTGTTTTAAAAAGAAACGACTTCGGTTATGCTATCACCATAACAGTATGAAAAAAACAACAACAACAAATAAATGAAATGGAGAAGACTATGATTACATCATGGTAGGGGGCGACAGAAAAAGCATAACCTGACATTTTTATGTACACAAACAAATACCCATCGTAGCATCCAAAGAGTTTTAGATGATTAATGGGCTCCCGGCCAAAGCCATATAGCACCGGAAGGAGAAAGGGACCATTTTGCTAAGTAATTTCGCGAGATTTTTCACATGCCACAATCGACATGAGCACTAGGCACCACAGTGCCCTTCTCTTCCAGAAAATGCCAGAGGTGGCAGATGTCAGGTTCGAGCCCAGGACCTCTGGCACACAATATTTGGATACAAAACAGGACGGAAAGCCAACGGCTCAAGAAGAGTTAAATAAATACAGATGCAAACCTATTTACGTTGCCTTTTGGACTTATATGTCAGAATGCCTGAGCGGGGAATCGAACCCACGACGTTTGAGCCCAAAGACCGAGGTTCTACCGCTGAGCCATACTGACATGGCAGTGTCAGAACAGCTCAGCGGCAGAACCTTGGTCTTTGGTTTCAAAGGTCCTGGGTTCGACTCCCGCTCAGGCAGTCTGACATATAAGTCCAAAAGGCAACATAAATAGGCTTGCATCTGTATTTATTTAACGTTTTGGTGCTGCAGTGAAGACCAGAAAGCAAACCATCTTACGGGGAACAAATTATTGGTCATCATGTGGCCAGGATTCGAACCTAGTGTCTTCTGACATATCGGCTGCTCTAACCACCAAGCTACGACGAGACTATCCAGAAAGCTGACTACCTTTATAACCTACACACTCATGAAAAGAGCGCGGATAACAGCCTACATTACGCTTGTACAGAAATTAAAAGTGCAATGAGCTAGTTAAAGGCCAACACGCTAATGTATCAAAATATACATTAAAAATCAAACCAGTTGAGATGCTTAAGTGCTCAACAAAAGGTGGGGACAAGTTTTAATCTCGTACCCTCTTGGCTTGGAATCCAATGCCCTAACCATTCGGCAGCGGTTTGCTCTTTTAATTCCCTCGCTTTCACAGGGAGACTCGCGTACAACACGTATTGCATCCTTCGTCTTGAGTACCATAAATGGTTTGAAAAGCGACCATTTCGTAGTTTTCTCAGTGGGAAAACTGCTACGACGTTGGTTTTCAAACTCAATCGTAGCCAGTTTTATCAGCTGGTCAACAAGCAGCTATGTTCTAATACATTCCAGTGGCACATGGTTGGGGGGGGGGGGGGGGAGGATTTTACGTCCCCTCCCCCACGAGGACCTAAGAGTGAAAAAAAAATGTGCTAAAAGTGAAGTAATACAGCATACATTACAACTAAAAAAATAAAAATAAAACGTTTTTTCTTTGTAAGTAAGGACGCATACCTATTTACGTTGCCTTTTGGGACTTGTATGTCAGACTGCCAGAGCGAGGAATTACCCGCGAACTTTGAACCTAAGTCCTACCACTGAGCCATACTAACACTGGCTTTCGAGCACTTTGGCTTTTCCGCCTTTTTCATTTTTTTTTTGTTAACACTTCAAAAAAAACGAAAAATGCAAAAAAAGGGGAATGACGGTTACAACTCAACACAAGTTTCAGCCCGCTATCTGTTTTATACGACACCCCCCCCACCCACCCACCCCACCCCAATCAGATATGACACCAATCTTTCAGACGCCAATGTCTTAAACTGTTTAGATTCCTATACATAAATAAAACGTACTGCAGTCGGGAAGGAGTGGGGAAAGGGAGGGGAAGAGGAGTATGGAGAGTGGAAAATTTCATTGTTTTAAAGTTACAAATTTATTATCTAAAACGTGAAAATGGTGGTTGGGGAAAAAAAACGAGTACCTACGCCAAACTGAAATCTAACAATCTTGAAGCGGAAAAACAAAAAGGAAAACTTTCGTTAATAAAGATTTAAGTGAAATTAAGTGAGGTCAAGCGAAGTTAAACGAGCCCTAAAAGTTGAACTAAATGCAGTTCAACAAGGTTAAGTGAAATGAATGAGGCTTAGAGGACGCAATAAAAACTCCCACTCGCGCCTGTAATAAGCCATGTTCATTAGCCTACATTGCTATAGCTTAAAGGGGCTTGCCTTCCAAATGAAATTCCCCCAGCAGCAGTATATTTTCAGCCGGTCTGCGACAAGCTTTTTGCAAACTAAAAACGGTCTGCAGGAAGAGGGAGGTGTCTGCAGATGGCAGGAAGGGTGTGAAGGTGGAATTTTGCATTTTGCAAAGTTTTGAGTGAGGCCCATTTGGGTTCATGGATAATTTTCTTGCAAGAACTTTTTTTCTAGACCTTTGTAGGTTGTTTTTGCTAAATAACTTGAGAAGGACCAAACCTATCGTCATGACAATAGCACCATTCAAAAGCTCTCGAAGAAACGGTTAAAATGGTGTATTTGAACGTCAAAATTGGTTAATCTTTGGCGAAATTTTCTCAAAAAGAAGACCAGGAAAGAAAAAGTGTAGGATAAATCGTACTGCAACACTACCAGCCGTACTGCGACGTAGCGTCGCGCGTCGCTCCGATTCTGCTACAGGGGAAATTCCTATCAGGTTTTTCTCGAAGCGTCACATCAACTATATGGTCACGAAGGTTTATTTGCTTAATCTTGATCAATCCCTTACTATACTAGCGGTTTCTGTAACTAGTCCATCCACTTCCGCCACTTTCTATAACGTTGAGGCGCACACCTCTATCACACACTGCAACAGCTATCTCTATTATATAATCTAAAAGCAGTAACCATCACAACTGCCGGTTAAAAAAATGTGTTCGCTTTCAGGTGTAATTGTCAGCTTTTAGGCCTAATTTTTACCTCCCGTTTTAATTTCGTATTCACGACAGTCTACCTGGCAGCAACGAGAGGTGGACACATATTTATTTTTTATTTTATTTTATTTTATCATTTCTTGACGGACGAAGTAGACGAAACAGTAACGAAGAAAATCCAACTTCTCCCCTAAGCCAAGATCGGGCCACAAAGACTCCGGCTGAAAGGTCGCACACATGGTAGGTGGAATTTTGATAGCTTAACTTTCCAGCTGGCCCTCGGTTACATTACCCTCATGTGACTGGTAAGCATGTTTTTTTTTTACCTTTATTTATTGGGTAACAATTTCACGGTAGGCACACACAAGAGGAAAACTAGAAAAAACAAAAAAAATGAACAAAAAAAATCGAAAACCGCGGTACAAAGACAAGTATGTCACAAGAACTTAGTTTGTTTTGCACAACAATATTGCCCGTGGGGTAGCAAATCACTAACAAAAAAAGTACGAAAAATTACGAAATCGTGGCTAGTCGGAGGCATTACGTAAAAATAAAACAGCGAAGCAAAAAATTCTTATCTCCTCATATACCAAAAAAATGACAATGTAAAAAGAATCTTCTCTTTCTGTGCGTGACTTAAACAAAAATTATTTTCAGCACCGATCGTTTGGAGAGTTTGAGGGTATTGGGTGAAGGGGAAAGCAAGAAAGTAATTTTTTTTAATATTTATTTTTATTTTTTAAAGTTTATTTTAAATTAATTTCTTTGAGCCTTAAGTAAGCCGAAGCAATTTAATGCTTGTATGGCTGAACTGGCTCAATTTTGAACATTACCAGACTTTTAGAGAAGAAGAAATATGTGGTAAAGGGAGGTGCCAACCCGGGGATTAGATCCTGGAAACCTCCGATCATCGTAGGGCCGAAAGATTGTCCAGAATTGGCCGGAATAGTTCCCACAGCCGCTGAAGGAGCATGGTAGCCTCCCACACTACCCTGGCCGGCATGACTGGCGGGGACTTTGCCAAGGTCCCCTTTCCAGGCGTTCGACCAGATCCGCAAACCTTCAGCAACCAGACTGAGCTCTCTCACAACTCAGCCACGATGACCACAGCCACAATGGTAAATTAATTTGTGTATACAATGAATTGTCTAGCGTGCGATTGGCATTAGAAGTCCAACTTTTCTAGATAGCACTCCTTAGAACAAGGAGAGGACAGAAACCAAATTTAATGAAACGGGAAGATTTCTGTCCTCTCCTGGTTCTGATGGGTGCTAATTAGAAAAGTTGGACTGCTTATGTTACCTGTATATACTGGAACCTGAACTGTATGTATATTGTTAAAATGTCTTGTTTTTGTCCTAAATGCCTAAATGCAACTGAATAAAGCTAAAGTTTCCAAAATGGGTTTCCAAAATGGGATTTTGGGTTCGTTTATTACGAACACCGGAAACAGTGCTGTATAAAAATAATTACGTTCCAAGTACTTATTGTATGCGCGGCGTATCTTGAGTCCTGGAAGTATTTTATGAGCGGCTATGTCTTCCTGGAGGGAGCGGCTTTCATCGACGGCCGCCATTGTTTTTGTAACCATTTTGGATATCAACAAGGCACCCTGCTACCAAAAACGTACAATCGATTATCTGTGTTCGTTCTGCAGCGAACTCAAGATAGGCCGCGCACACTCTATCCTGTTTGTATAACAAAACTGAGTGTGGGGAAACAACGCTATTACTCAAAACAAAAAATACGAGTAGCAGAAAAAAAAAAAACTTTTACCTCTCCCACAAAAAAAAAAAAAAATACGTATAATGAACAAGTCTTTCCCTCTCTGTCCGTGCGTTACGTAACTTCAAAATTGAAACAAGCCACCCGCAAGCAACCTAGACGACATTATTCAGTGGATGAATATTCACTTAGGCTAACCCACCCACTTCCATCCCAGAGGAGGGAAAAAAAACTTCTCGCACCATAGGAACCAAAAAAAAAAACCTGTACCCACAACCAAAGCAATAAAACAACGTTGAAAAAAAAAAATGTATTACGATAGTCATAAATTCCTCCGGGTACAAAGCCTGGGTGATAAAATGTAAGATAACGACATGGCTGAAAAGTAATTATTAAGCGAAAGGCCATGACCCTGAGAAGGAGCAAAACGAAATGTAGTTGCACAATACCCTGGGTAGGTGTCGCAGCAAGAGGTATATTACCCACCCAAAACGGCCCACCCATGGACTGAGATCATATTCTAATCAAGTTCTAGAATCTGAAGATTAGCTTAGGGGCTTCATTCAGCAATATCCGTCTCAAGAAAAAGTAATCTTTATTGAAGGCCGATCAACAAACATGATTAGAAATTGGGCATAAGGTTCTGCAAACTACAGACTTTTATCATTTCACTGGGGCACGGCCTGACTGAAAGCAATTGGCTCACTATTTATCTCACTACCACTGACACGGACTACTTTGGTGAGACATTTTGGTGCACAAGACATGTTAGTGCACAAACATTTGGTGCACAAACATTTGGTGCACAGACATTTTGGTGCACAAGACATGTTGGTGCTCAGATGTTAGTGCACAAACATTTTGGTGCACAAGACATGTTGGTGCTCAGATGTTGGAGCACAAACATTTTGGTGCACAGACATTTTGGTGCACAGACATTTTGGTGCACAGACATTTTGGTGCACAGACATTTTGGTGCACAAGACATGTTGGTGCTCAGATGTTAGTGCACAAACATTTTGGTGCAGACATTTTGGTGCACAAGACATGTTGGTGCTCAGATGTTAGTGCACAGAAATTTTGGTGCACAGACATTTTGGTGCACGCTATTTTGTAAATTATCTTGATGAATTGCGGTTACTTGATGTTTCTGATGTTAGCGGCAGTGCGAGCGAGGCAGGGAAGTTAAGTAGCCAATCACGGGAGAACTACCATTGTTTTTGTAACTTGGTAATTAAGATACATTAAAATACCCGTGCACCGAAGTATCCAGATTTGTAAATCACTAAAAATGTTGAATAGATTTACGTTAATTTTCAGATTTTTCAAAGATTCGCAAATTTGCATTGATTTGCAGATTTCGTAGGGTAACCGATTTTTATAAGACTTGCTAAGATTTACGTTGATTGGGAGATTTCAGATTTTAAGAACTGTTTTCAACTGGTCCCACAACTTTGTCAGAAAAAAATTATTTTTACGTTTCGTTTTAGTGATTTGTTGGAATTTGCCACTTATCTGCTTGTATTAGTTGCAGATTTCTTTAGATTTTGAGACTTGCACAGATTTGCGTGGCTTTGTGCTTTGTGTGATTTGCTCCAATTCCGTGAGGTGAATTCGTAGATTTCATGATTTGCAGATAAGCATGGAATCAGAATACTGAGCAGTACGATATTCTGGCATTACTTCTCACTTCTAGTCCTACGTTTCCATTAAGCCACTTAGAATTTGTTACACGTCCATCAGAATCTTCTATCTATCTAGACACACGCTAGTGTGTCGCGCCAAGTTAGGTAACAATCACCACAACAAACATCACATCAATTCAATTGTCGAGGTTGTAAACCATTGTAGCGCGGCGCCATGGCGTCAGTGTCTTATATCTTGAAGCATAGTTGGGAACATTTCAGGTACTTGAGGAAAAATAATAATGCGGTACAAAAGCTTAAATTGTGTTGAAATCAAGCGCAATGACCCACCTGACAAAAATTAACTCGTGTAGGAATGCCAGCTAAGCTGCTTTCAATGCAAAATCTGACCCTCAATAACGATGAAAATGTGTAACCAGCTAGCTAATTCTAGTCTGCTCATCCCCACGTTAATTTCCATAGGGTGATTATTCATCGATACCAAGATAACGGGAAGGCTTCCAGCTGCGAAATTGGACGAATGGCTGCAGTACGATACGAACTGCGTACCTTTTATGGTTTGGAGCTTGGGGTGTAAAGAGGATGGCGAGTAAGTACGAAAATATTGTTATAACCATTGTTAGTATTATCGGCATTGTCTCTCATTGGACAGCCAAAGTTCGGACAATGACAACGTGTATACTGACGTGCGTGCCTAGACACACACTAGTGTAGCACGATAAATCTACACAACGTTGCCAAAGAAATTGTATTCACGTCCAATTCACGAAAAATAAACCATCTCTAAACACATGGCAAAATAAACAAAGCCAAAAACTGGTGAAGAGGCAACCAAGTGGAGAGTGGTTCAGTCCTTCAAAGGAGTGATATCCACACACCAAAACTAACGAAATAAAACAAATTACAACAATTACAATTGACAAGCCACTTTATTACCCATCTGCACGGTACTGGAGTTGAGTCTAATACACAATTTAAAAAAAAAGGAGTGATACCATATCAAAAACCAGAACTAGTAAAAGGGGCCGCCAAGTTCCGAATGGTTCGGCCCTTCAAAGCAGTGATATCAACACACCAAAACATTCACCAACTTAATCGCACCGAATAATACTTTGTACGTTAAATGAAAACTTGAACATTGCTACCGAAATTAGCAATGTTCTAGTTTTCATTTAACCTTCGAACTATTAAGCGGTGCGATTAACTTGGCGAATGTTTTGGTGTGCTGATATCACTGCTTTGAAGGGCCGAACCATTTCATTACTTAGGCAGTTTCCGAGTTTTTCAAGCGCCTTTCCGTAGTCTGGAATTTCATTTTCCAGGACAATTCCCGGATTCAGAGACCCCCTAAGACCCTGTATTTCAATACAGGTAATCTTTCAAGCCCTGCCACCACTGCGGATTTCTGGGTTCGATTAAACTGCAGAAAAGAAGATAAACAACCCAACTCCTGTCATAAAATCCCGGAACTATGGTGAAAACCAGCGTGTGGACATCTCGACTAGAAAAAACAACATTCCCAGGTCAGAAATAAGAGCAACCAATAAGTTATCGTAAACCCAGGTTTGATTCCCGGCAATTGGGGAATTTTTTCACACAGCTGGCAGCACACTTGCTTTCACTGTAGTCACTGCATGTTACGAGCCTTACGGTGCTAAAGCTAACTAAAGGACCCCCCCCCCCCCCCAGCCCCATAAAAAAAACCCTTAAGGTCGTCGCTTTTATCGCCATCCGCCACTTACACCTCTACGTCCCTGCTTAAAACTACCTATTTCGATGTGAATAAATCACTTATACGTCAAGAAAATGATACAATTACAAGATAGGCAATAATTCTATTTAGAATGTCTAATATCATTATCATAATGGATCTCCAGCGCACTGTCACACTAAATCACTCACCTAACCTAATTTTATCCACCATTATTGAGGCATCTCATTATTACGCAGCGAAGGTTATTGGCGTATATATTCAAATTAGTCTTCATCTTTATTTCGTCACGATTAGCCCACATCAAGATAAAAAGGCAGCACGAATAATCGAGACGGCATAAACGACTTTAAATTATGCGGATTCAAGGTATAACCTCTAATGTATTCAGTCGGATTGGAAATTAAGATAAACGAACTAGTTACACGGAATAATTCGATATTTCGGATGGAAGTTATTTCTGTGTTATTTAATCATCGTTATGTTGTACTGAATACTAACTTCAAAGCCACTGCAAAGTCACGGTTGGGTAAGAGCAAATAGTGCAGTGACATTTGCCGCCATATTGGCACCAATATGGGTTTGGAGGGCATAACTACAAGGTGCACTACATAAAAATGGAGGGAAAAACAACGGAAGAGCAGATTTCTTAGGCTTAAAATAACGTTGTTTTCTCCAACAACAAAAATCGCGCGTTTTAGGTCTAAGAAATCACTCTTCACAGCATTGGCTTCAGTATGACGCCCTTCTGTTTCTCTCTGCAGTGCCCCTTGCAGCTAACCCATTAAGGCTCCAGCATAGAGTTATATACAATAAAACTACGTCGTGTCACTGCTCTATAGAGTAGTTACAATAACGTCGTATTATGATATATAACTCTATGCTGGAGCCAGTAAATGGGCTAGCTGCACGGGGAACTGTATAAACATGGAGGGGAAAAAGAAGGGCGTACATCTTACCGAATCCAGTGCTGTTAAGGGCGTATTTATGCATCAAGACCTTCTCGCTCGCCGAACGCTATTTGCTAGTCAACCGTTTATTTATTTATTTTTTTTTATTTATGGTTAGTTTCCAGTTTTTACTAAATGAGTGGGGTAATACATGACAAATTGAATGAATTAAAAATCACAACACGGATAATGAACAAAGTTTAATTTTAAACATGGCTACAACACTGATGCCATTGCACGAATGAATGACGGTAGACTAAATAGCTACTCGTAGCGAAATTCAAAATTCAACATGGCGTCCATTTCGGGGGGTTATCGAATCGAAGACAAACCATTGAATGCCGGCATTCAGAAAGACTGTCGCCTTGTAATGCAGTAAAAATTGTTTTCTTGTCACAAATCGACGCTGCCATGCAGCACGCATTAAATGTTGTGTCGTGAGGCACGAGGAGAAGATCTGAGTCCAAGTAGTTCCCAAAATGGTGACTACGTACAGACAACTCGACGAGGTCTTGGGTTCGATTCCCTGTTCAGGCAGTCTGACATTTAAGTCCAAAAGGCAACGTAAATAGGTTTGATCCGTATGCATAGAATAAGTTTACAGAAGATACGGCACATTTGCTTGAAAAGTCGAAAATTCGCTTGGACGGGCTGGTTGATTTGCTGGGTAACGTAGTTACCAAAATTAATCGGTAAATTTCCTACCAGAATATGTCCTGTGGGGGAATACCGGACTCCTACAGCTGCTAAGGGATATACATCCCATTTTGGGTTCTTTCTGCACATTTCCCCCAAACCCCTCGCCTTCAACGGAAGTTTCGCAGTTTGAATTCCAGGTTTTCCCCTTTGCCTTACTAGACTTTACAGTATATGGTTCCGTATACTGTTCGTAAGGGAAAAGGGAGGTTACCCGTGGGTCCTTTGCTCCGAGGGCCTGTCGGGGGAGGGGAGGGGGGGCTGTGTTACCCCTAAATGGCCCTCCCAGTATGCCCCTGGTTCCAAATTGTTATTCTTAAGAGCATCGGACGAGCACTACGGGTGGCACAATAATCAATAATATCGCGGTAAACAAATTTGTCAATTATCGTACCGCACTTTTTCTGACTTACCGAAATATCGTGCAAAACCCCAATGCTTAAATTGTCATATCTAGGAAACCGTATTAGCTAGAAATTGCGGCGTTGCGTGCGAAATTACAAGGGCTCTTCAACCAAGTGTTGAGTACTATAATTGCTAGCCACTTTAGCTTGTTGAAGAGTTAGTTTAATGCAAACAATATTTAAGCATTAAGCAGCAGCAAAACGGCTAAATTGTTTCTACATTGCGAGGAAGCAATGGACAATGGCAAGTGCATTTTCTTGTCTACTTTTGGCGAGTGCCACGCAATTCACATCCGTGAAGGTTGCACTGTAGGCCATTCTTTAATTAAACGGTTGTTCCAGCCTCAACATTTGTTTTATCGAGATATTACCGATTATTGCGATAATTTCAAAAACATGGGGGAAAAAAATATTTGTATTGTGCCATCTCTAACGAGTACCCCGTCCAAATAAATAATTAACCAAAAAATGACTCCCCCCCCCCC
>JAHWFP010260259.1:0-18938 GCA_023313725.1 Lithobius niger
CAACCCCCCGCAAAAGGAAACAGTGAGTAAGTCGAGTGTGACCAATGCGCAAACGGGTCAACACGACCTCCTCATTAGCTCTTAATTTATTGCCGTCCTGTCCATCCCACGAGGCTTGCCAAAAAGCGTGTAACCTCAGACGCAGAGTTGGAAAAGCGTCCGAGGGAACAAGGCTGAGATCCCTTCCGAGAGGGCCAGAAAGGGCCCCTTTTGCTGCAGAATCCGCTTGCTCATTTCCACCTATCCCAACATGGCCCGGGATCCAGCAGAAAAGCACGGTTTTCCGCTGGCCAGGCAAGCGGGAAAGCAAAGCTTGGACACGTTGTGTCAAGGGGTTCCGAGGATTGTAATTCGCCAAGGACTCCAGGGCACTCATGGAATCGCTAAAGATAATGAAATGCGTGCCCTGAAGGCCAAGGATCCATTCCACCGCCAAACCGAGAGCCAAAAGCTCTGCAGAAAACACAGAATAGCCTGATGGAAGGCGATGGGCAACCGTCACTCCCTTACAAACACAAGCACACGCCACGCCAGCGTCCGACTTCGACCCATCAGTAAACAGCCGCTGATAACCGGCGTACTGAGAACATAGCCGCCGGAACTCCTGTAAGTACCTTGCTGGTAGAGTGGAACCCTTCGGGAGGGACGCCAGAGCGAAAATGAAAATGCCACTTGGGACAAGCCAAGGGGCCACTGGCATCCCCCCAAGCCTCAAGACGGTGGGCATTTCAAAGGCTATCTCCTGACAGGACTGCTGGAGCCTATCGCGGAAATCACCCTTACCCACCCTGCGTCTACCGACTCGCAAGTCTGGCCCAAAAACCATGGACCAAGCAGGACTGGATTCCACAGCACGTAAACGCACAGCATACTGAATGGCCAACCCCTGCCGACGAATGGCCAAAGGTGGCTCCGAGGCCTCAGCATAGAGGCTGACCACTGGAGAAGTTCGAAATGCCCCAGTCGCCACACGCAGGCCACTGTGATGCACAGTGTCCAACACCTGGAGAGTCGAGTCACTAGCCGAACCATACACCATGCACGCATAATCAAGTTTGCTGCGGACAAGGGCTCTGTAGAGGCGCAACATGGCAGTGCGATCGGCACCCCATGAAGTGCCCGACAGAACCCGCAAGATGTTAAGTGCCCGCAAAGACTTGTCTTTAAGTTGGCGCAAGTGTGGAAGCCAAGATAACCTGGAATCGAACACCAGACCCAGGAAACGTGCCTGTGGGACAACAGGAATCTGCGCCTGCCCCAAGTACAGGCAAGGATCTGGGTGCAGTGTTCGTTAGCGGCAAAAGTGAATGCACACAGTCTTGTCCGGAGAAAACCGGAAACCATTACTGACCGCCCAGGTCTGGACTTTGTTAATCGCCAGCTGTAGCTGCCGCTCGCAGGTCTGCATGCGAGCTGCCCGAAAGCGCAGGCCGAAGTCATCGACAAACAATGACTGGGGAACAGCAGCTTGCTGAGCAATGGGGTTGATCCCAATAGCAAACAAGATGACACTAAGAACACCTCCTTGAGGCACACCATTCTCCAAGACAAACGGGCGGGAAAGAGTCGCCCCGACACGAACACGAAAAGAACGGCCTGAGAGGTAGGCGGAAAGCAACAGTGGCATCTGTCCCCTCAAGCCACAGTTATAGAGATTACGGATAATCCCATAACGCCAGGTCGTATCATAAGCCTTCTCCAAGTCAAAGAAAACCTGAACCAGATGTTGACGCAGGCGAAAAGCCTCCCTCACATCCGATTCAAGGGCAACCAGATGATCGATGGTTGACCGAAAACGTCGAAAGCCACACTGGGACGCAGATAAGAATCCGCGTGATTCCAGCACCCAGACCAACCTCTCACTGACCATCCGTTCCATAAGTTTACAGACACAGCTAGTCAGAGCGATTGGGCGATAACTGGAAGGAGCAGTAGGGTCTTTGCCCGGTTTCACAATCGGGATGACCACTGCTGTCCTCCACGCTGCCGGAACAGAGCCTTCTGCCCACACACGGTTGAACATCTCCAGCAAGAACTGCTGGGAGGCAAGAGGCAGATGTTTCAACAGCTGATAGTGAACATCATCAGGCCCTGGGGCGGAGTCATGCGACTTGGACAAAGCGGAAACAAATTCCTGGCTGGTGAACGGTAAATTGTACTCCTCTAGCCCGTCGGAGCGAAAGTCTAGAGAGTGAGCCTCTTCTCTACGCTTTAGTCTGAGGAAACCAGGATCATAATGGTTATCACTCGAGACCCGCGCAAACGCAGACGCAAGACAGTCGGCGATATCCGGCACAGAAGAGATCACGGAATTCGCCACCTTCAGCTGTGAAACCGGGGAAGACACGTTCCTCCCCGAGTTCTGGCGCACCTTCCGCCACACCTGCTGAGAAGGCGTGGAGCGCGTGATCGACGAAACATAAGCTGTCCACGAAGCACGTCTAGCCTCACGGATGACATACCTGGCACGGGCACGACAGCGCTTAAAGGCTACAAAGTTGCCCCTACTTTTTTACCCCTACTTTTTTGGAGATATAAAAAAAACGCAGCTCTCAAAGGGTTAAGAAAGAATTTTTCAAAACACAAGTTAAGAAAGAATTTTTCAAAACACAATTTAACCCTTTGAGTGCTAAACCCGAGAAAATCTCGGGCCAAACACAAGCACAGGTTGAAGTATTAAAAACAGAGTCTTTACTACGCGCGAGATGGCCAACAATGCAGGAATGACAATAATACTAGGTTCCCTTAACAATCCGACTCTAGAGACGGCCGTGGCCGATTGGTAGAGGCGTGTGCATAGTTCGAGCCCCGTCCAGGTTACCCCTACTTTTTTTGGAGATATAAAAAAACGCAGCTTTCAAAGGGTTAAGTTTTTTAAGGCTTACATCCGTATTTTATACGCTTTAAGCGTTTTTTTAATACTCATCATTAATATAAATAATGAATAAGAGAGAGCCTAAAATTGAACCTTGCGGTACTCTGTATCGGACATTCATTCATTTACTTCGTTTATCTGCAATTTCAACACAGCCCTGTCTATTATTCATGTAACTGTCAAGAATGTGAAGTAATTTTCCACGAATACCAATATCATGTAGTTTATTATAAGTATTTTATTGTCTATGTATAGTGTCAAATGCTTTTTTTAATTCTACAGCAATTACACCAATGTGTTTACTTTTATTTAATGCATTCAAAATTATTTTGTATAAGATTAAGTCCATTCAAAGTTCCAATTCCCTGTCTAAATCCATATTGATGTTTATTTAGTAGATGAAATTTATATAAAAATTTATAAATGCAGTTTGCGAAGTATTTTTCAATTATTTTGTTAAGAGTTGGCAGTAAACCAATTGGACGATAATTGCCATATTGATTTTTTAATTTGTTGTAAATTGGTTTTATTATTTGTTTTTTAAGGTTATCAGGCCACAGTTCAGTGTCAATAATAGCATCGTTAAGGATTTTCATAAAGTTTGCAGTTTGTTCTTTATTGTTAACAAAAAACTCTAGGAGAAGACCATCATGCCCGCATGATTTATTCATTTTAAAGTTCATCATAATTGAAATAATTTCATATTTAGTTGGTTTTGAGATGTGGATTGAGTTGATGCTAGTTTTTTTACTTCTAATTTTATGGTCATATTTGTGACTGTAAGTTTCACGCCCCTGTGATTCCGTTTTCTATTGTTTGAGAGTTGGTACTTCTTGATTAACATATTTTGAAAAATTATTACAGAGTGTTGGTTCATCAATTTCAGGAAAATATTTGGTCGTCTAGATTTTCTTTTTTATTACCACAAATTGTGTGTATTTTGTCCCATACTTTTTTACTATCAGATTTATGCATATCAAAAAAGGATGCATAAAAGCCCATTTTAGTATTTTTTATTTGTTTTGCAACGGTTTTTTTAGGATTTTATATTCCTCCATTAGTATCGTACTAGTTATATTTATTTTTGAAATCGTATTCCATACTTTATTTTTTTAATAATTAGTTCTAGTAGTTCCTGATTCATCCATTCTTGTCTATGATTTGTTTTATTTTTCCTATTTATATTTAGTTTCAAAATTGTATTACTAATATAAATATTTTTTACTACTTTTTTAATTTCCTTTTATATCTCATTTGGGTCTTTAAATGACTCCAAGTAGCACCAGTTGTAATTTTTTAATTGTAAGTTAATACCTTTATGGTTCAGCTGTTATATGTATTTTTTTTAGCTTCCTGTTCGTTTTTGGAATAATAATAATAATAATAATACTTTATTGCACAAAAATTCTCGAAGCTCGAGAGCTTGTATGAGAGGCAGCACATAAATACAAAACAATACAAAAACAGAAAAAAAAATCATAACAATACAGAGTAATATTAACTTGCATCAATTTGTAGTAGGCTAGTGTAACATTCTGCAGGTTATCCATATATTCATTTATTTATTTATTTATTTATTTATTTGTTAAATTGTTATAATGCATTTACTTTAAAGGTTTTTAGTTTTAGTTTTTAATTTTCTAATGTTGTGAAAATTTATACAAGTCAGGATTTACCATCAATCCGCACTTGGATTCCCCATTTAGAGAATCAAGATTTCTTAACTTTTTTTTTTATGTATATTTTTTTTATTACATGGTGTAAAGACTTTTGAAATATTAGCCTTGCTAATAAGAATTCTTTATTCAGTAAGAATCCATTCTTTAATTATCTTTTTGATGTTATGTGATAATTTGTCCCTTATATCTTTTGGAATTTCATTTAAAATCGAGGGAACAATATGCGCATTGCATCTCTTGCCATAGGAATTCCTCCAAGTTGGTGTTTTTAACCATGCATTGTTATTTCTTAGTGGTCTGGCGATTCTTATTTGATATGTTTTGTCAAAGAAATTGTTGTAAACAATTGTAAGCCTGTAAAGGTTCATAAAAGTTAGTAGCCTATTTTCGCGTGTTACCTCCTGTGTGGTTTTTTCCTGTAAGTTAAAGAGTGCTTTGGCTGCTTTATTTAAGATCCTTTGTAGGCGGGTCAAATGACATGTGGAAGTGGAACCAAAGATTGTACAAGCATACCTAACATTTGACATGACCCAAGCATCAAAAAGACAAATTTTGCAGTTTTTATCCAGGAAATATCTTACCATGTAAAGTGAAGGAATAGTTGCTCTGATTTTTCGTATAATTTCATCAATATGTTGGTCGAACTTCCAGTTGTCATCAAGAGTAACTCCGAGATATTTAAGATTAGATACTTGTTTCAGAGATGTACAGTTGCATGGAGCTGTTAAGGAACATGATTCAGAATGTAAATATATTTTACAGTTAAGCCTGGCAGTGTGGGAAGTGGTTATATGCATGAACATTGTCTTTTCTTGACTAATAAAAAGTTCATTATCGCGCAGGTAGTTACTTATTTTATCGAAATCACATTGTAAATTTTTTATCATAATGTCCTGCTTTTTGTGAATAGAAAGGAGGAAAATATCGTCTGCATATAAACAAATGCTCGAATGGAGAGTAATCTCAGTAATATCATTTATATATATAATGAACAAAATTGGGCCTAATACAGAGCCTTGCGGGACTCCATATTGCATTCTGTACCAATCACTTAGATCCTCACCAACTTTCACGCTACTTTCTCTTTCCAACAGGAAACTTAGTAAAATTCCCAACAGTTTACCTCTAAAGCCAATGTTAAATAATTTTTTTCCAAGAATTTCGATATCTAGGGTATCGAATGCTTTTTTCAGATCGATTGCAATTGTACCTACATGTTTGCTATCATGAAGGGCAGTGTTAATTTTATTATTAATGTTGCTTAGGGCATCCAAGGTGCCAATTTTGGGTTGGAAGCCAAATTGACAACTGTTTATAAGTTTGTATTTTGAGAGAAAGCCTAAAATTTTGTTTGCAAAAAATTTTTCAATGATTTTATCGAGTACAGGAAGTAGTGCAATTGGTCTATAGTTACAAAAATCATTTTTTTTCCCTTTTTAAAAATTGGTCTAGTTATCTGCCTTTTAAGTTTAGAAGGCCAAATTTCTGAGTCAATAATGACAGAGATGAGTGCAACCAAAAATTGCGCTGTTTTTTCCTTTGATTGAATAAAATGGTCTAGGAAAAAACCATCATAACCGCAGGAACTCTTTATTTTTAAATTATTAATAATCGATATGATCTCAAAATGGTTTGGTTTAATAATCTTAATTGTGTTTTTATCTTATTCATAACAGGGGCGTTATGTGCAATCACTTTTTTATTTACGCTTCCATAAGAATTTAAGTTTCTCCTGGCCATTTGTATTTTTTTTCTGCTTTTTAAGTTCTGGAACTTCCTGTTTAAAGAAGCAAGCAAACTGATTAGCAATAACAGAGTTGCCGACAAGTGGGAAAGACGAACGAATTGTTTCATCAATTCTATTTTTTTTACTTTTTTTGTTAGTTCTACCACCAATTTCGTTTATTTTTTCCCAAATTTTAGCGCTGTTATTTTTATTTTTTTGAAATATTGTTGGTAATAATTTTGTTTTGCAGCTTTTATTTCGAGGTTAAGTTTATTTTTCAAGCTTTTATAAAGTTCAATTTGCGCAGTAGGAGGGTTACATTGTTTAGATAATTTAGACCACATTTTATTTTTTTTTTTTTTTTTTTTTTTTTAATAGTTCATGGTTCATCCATTCTGTTTTGTACGTTTTATGCTGACCTTGTTTTGGTTCCTGTTCAGGATTTTTTTTAAATCTTTTATTTCTTTCATAAATATTATTTAGAGTTTGTTCAATTGCCTCATACATTAGATTTGGGTCCTTAAAGTTATTTAAAAATTCCCAGTTTTGCATGTTGAGTTGCTTGATAATTCCTTTTTGGTTGAAAAAGGTATTTACAACCTCGGATTCATTGTTTCTGGCCAAAAATTTTGTATCCTTATTATTACATAGTTGGATAGCTGTAAAATAGTGGTCTGCGAGCTTGATTTTGACCACGAAAGATGCACAAGTCCAAGATTTTGTTTTTCCGTAAATCAAATCAATACAAGATTTAACAATTTTATTCTGCCTGCATTCTTCCCGAGTTGGGGAATTTATGAATTGGGAGAGTCCATAGGATGCCATACAATTCTCAAATTTCTCAATATCATATTTTTCTGTATGATCCTGAAAGCCCTCCAAAACATTCAAATTAAAGTCACCAATCAACAAAATATTGTTATTTGACTTTTTAGTGTTGAGAAGCATTTTTAATTTTTTTATAAAATTTATCCTGCTTGATGATGGTTTCCTATAAAGGGCTATCAATTCAATACATTCTTTTCCTAAATTAAAGGTGCAGATGATAGCGTCATTTTCATCAATTTTTATGTTGGTACAATTGATATTATGTATTTTTAATTCATTTATGAAAATTAAAATACCACCACCTTTTTGATTTTTTCTGCAATTGATGTATTTGGTGTACTTCTTCATGTTAAAAAGTTTCGTAATAATAATAATAATAATAATAATAATATTCATTCAGCGTATATACAGAATATGTACATAACCAAGGCACGAAGCATAAATGCTTGTTTGTGCACTGAAGGTTTCATAAATATTTATATACAATTCATATCAATTCATATATGTTACACAAATGTTAGTGTAATTTACACATATTCATAGACTTAAATATAATTCGTACAGTTCGTACACTTAAACAGTCAATTACAAGGATTTTGAGCGTCTGTAATTCATAGTAATAAAAGGAAAAACTTTTTACTTTTCATTTATTTGTTTATTTTTTTTACACCTGTGTAATTATCCAGTTCTTTATTCCTTTTTTTAATATTGTTACGTTTCAATTTAGCTCTGATATGTCCTGGTATTTCATTTAGTATATCTGGTCTTACGTATGAATTTTGTTTTTTGCCATAAAAATTTATTTATGATGGTATTTATGATGGTATTTATGATGGTATTTATTTAAGCCAAGCCGCGTTGTTTTTCGAGAGTCGTTCAATTTTATTCTGGTATGTAAGGTCAAAGTAGAAGTTATTAATAATGGTTAGTTTATATAGATTCTTAAAGGTTAATAGCTTATTCTCTAGACACATTTCCTTAGTTGTTTTTTGCTTTTGTCACCAAAAAGGGGTTTTAGCGACTTGTTTAGGGTTTTTTGGAGCTGATCAGTGAATCGCTTCGTAGTAGAACCAAATATTGTACATGCATATCGAACCGTTGACAGGATCCAAGCTTCAAACAGCACAATTTTTGTTTTTTATCAAAAGACTCTTGAAGATTATATAATAATAATAACAATAATTTATGTAAGTATGTGTACATCAGGGCACGAGTCCATACAACTGTATGTGCCAGATAACAACAGCAGTTCAGTTCAAAACACAAGATAGCGATGTGTATTTTAACAAACGTTAATAAGAAATAAAACAAAGTACAAAATTAAATACATAAAAAAATTAAATACAGTACGTCAATTAAAAAAACATAAAAAAATGTTGAATACAAACAAATATCGTACATCAGCAAGAAGAAATCAAGAAGTCACATTGACTCTCTATTTAACATACAGTTGTTAACTTCCTTTGTCAGTTTCCAAAGTTTGTTAATGTTTCTAAGATTTTAGTTAGTTTATTTAGATTCGTAGGAACAATGAAATTCATGGTTCTTTTTTTCCATAAGAGTTTCTAAAGGGAGGAATTATCAACCAGTTGTTATTATTTCAGATCTCTTTTTTAACAGGAATGTGAAAAGCTTTGTTACAGTAAAATTTTGAAAATACTCTGAAATCAGAAATCTTTTTTAGTGTCATCGGGTTATTATCAAATAGAAGTTCACAAGATCTTTCTGACGAATTTTCTGACGATGATTCACATTACCAGACGATGTATAACCAAAAAGTGGGCAAGCATATCTAATAAAAGATAAAAAACAAGTGTTGAAAATAAGTCTTTTGTTTTGTGTAAAAAGAATTTGTCTGATTTTGTAAAGGCAGGGCAGAATTTTTCTGATTTTGTTGACAAGGGTATTTACATGGTTAGTAAACTTCCGATTACTGTCAATCTCAATACCAAGGTAGTTAGTTTGTTTCACCGAGTTTAAACGTTTAAACTTACATCGTATCGAATCTGACAGTGGTGCAATCAGTATGATGTAGTTTAATATCCACATTTTCAAGGGTCATATGCAAAGTGGTGATAGGAAGAACGCAAGTTTTGTCAGACTTTAAGTAGAGTTCATTTGCAATAAGGTGCAATATTAACCAGATCAAAATCATTTTGTAAGTTACTAACCACAGCATATTTATCAGAGTTTATATAAAGAAGGAAGATATGGTCAGCATATGAGGAGTTGTAGGTGTTCCACTTTAATTCAAAGATGTCGGTATGGCAAATTAAAAATAAGATAGGGTCCAGAATACAGGCCCTGAGGAACACCATATTTGACCTTCTTCCAGTCACCAACGCAATCATCAATTTTCACCCCGCAAAGTCTATCAGTAAGATGACTAATGACAATATTCTGAATATTACCACGAATTCCAAATTTGTGAAGTTTTTCTCTGAGCAAATCTTTATTTATTGACAATTGGTTTTGGCCAAGCTTTAAGCTACGATGCATTTATTTTTTTATTTTTTATATTTTTAAACATACCCGGCTTTTCCCCTCATTTGTCCCTCACGTTTGGCGATGCCATCGGGGACCTTTGTGTCCCTGGTAGGTCTAACCTTGGTGGTAAGGCATTCGTGACCCCAACCCAATACCATCAACCCATCCTCTATAGCCGAGCCATCGTATTTGTTTTAAACTTTTAAACTTTTAAACTGTTCAACTTTTGTAATTTTTAACTTCGGATGGCAGTCAGTGACCACCAGGTCCTTGCCATTCCGGTTGTGTTTGCAACGAACCTATTATTATTATAGTATCAAACTCAATGTACAGGTCAATGAGTACGGCATTAACAAATTTACCTTCATTCAAAGCACGACAAATTAATGTGATTATTAATGTAAAAAAGGGCATCTGTGGTTCCTTTACCTTTTTGAAAACCAAATTGTTTTTCATTAAACAGTTTGTAGTTATTGAAGAACATTTCAATTTTATTAGCAAAAAATCTCTCAACAATGTTATTTATAGCTGGAAGCAGTGCCACAGGTCTATAATTGTTGTGTCTTTGTGATTAACTTTTTGTACACTGGTCTGAGGATTTGTTTTTTTTAAGATTTTTAGGACAAATTTCAGAGTCTAGAATGGCATTAATAAGTTTCTGAAGGAGATAGCAGAGTTCTCCCTAGATTTAACCAGATGTTCCATTAGTACACCATCAAAACCTGTTCATTTTTTGATCTTAATATTGCTCAAAATTGCTGTCAGTTCGTAAATAATGGGAGTTGAAACAGAAACTGAATTTTAAATAGTATTTACTTTCTTTAAGTTCCTGGTCAAATACGTGAGACTTTTTTCACATGTTTACTACGATTTTTTAGTAAACGAAATTTTTCTGTAAATTGCCTACCAAAATCATTACAAAGAAGTTTATTATGAAAAGTTGGGAACGTATCTTTGACATGTTGATCAATTGTATCTTTTTTGTTTTTTACCCATGAGCTGGTTCAGTTTCCCGCAAACTTTAGCGGTGTCAGTTTTAATTTCCTGAATATATTTTTTTAAAGTCATTTTTAGCTGCGTTTATGTTCTGGTTCACCGTGTTTTACAAGTTTTGTATTCATGAATAATTTCTGGAGATGGTCTAGTTGTCTTAGAAATTTTTGACCACAGTTTATTTTTATAGTTCATTTCCTGAAGTAAATTACTGTTCATCAACTCTTTATTGCGAGGTTTATTAAAGGTGTGGATATTTCAGTAAGTCGAATTTAAATCATTAGTATTTTGAATAGTTTTTTTCAATTTCATTATACAGATCATTAGAGTTTTTAAAACCTTCAAGTATATTCTAATCGTAATTTTCCAGTTGCTCGATGTTATAGTGATTCAAGTTTCATATGAAGTTGTATGGGTTATCTATCACGATCCATAATCAAGTTATTCCATAGTAATAATCACGGTTGAAAAACTTCAAAGCCAGCAAAATAGTGGTCCGTAATTTTGATACCAACAACGAAACCCTTACAAACAAGTTTATTTAATTTAGTGTAAATAGCGTCAAAGCAAGATTTTAGTATAATATTCATTTTGAGTTCAACACGAGTAGGAGAGTTGATTTGTGATGTAAAAACGTTTGCAGCCATAAGGTTTTCGAACCTTTCGATATCAAATTTTTCCGATACATCTTCGGTTTCCTTTAAAAGATTAAAGTTTAAATCTGCGATCACGATTGTATTAGTAGTTAGACTTTTATTTTAATTTTTTAGGTAACCCTTAAGAGCCTTGATGAAATTCAAACGGCTAGAGGAGGGATGTCTATAAATAGCAATCAAATTAAAAGTTTTATCTTCAAAACTACATTCAATATCCAATGCTTCATTGTTTGAAATGCTTATTTTTTCACAGTATGTGATTTCAATTTCAAAGTGTGATTTCAATTAACCATTCGGCAGCACTGTCTCGGGAACGTCCACCAAACTGGGATCCATGTAACATGTCCATTGATCAGCTTTTCCCTCGGAAATCCCATTCTCCATCCTACAACCACCCTGCCACTCCTTTCTTTTGTTGTTTCCTGCCTTTTATGTTTTTTTGGTCTCGAACCCGCATGTCGGACAGCAAGGCGTGGGCTTGTCCGTCTTGCCCCTTAATTTCTGATGCCAAACACCTTGTTCGCAACAACGGCACGCAGCTTTATCGAAAGCCACACAATTGATGATCACTTGCAGTGTCTGGCGATATGCGGCCAATTGCCCTTCACGACCGGTTGCTGTTTCCGCGTGGTGCAATCGCATCCTGCTATCCCGCACCCAGATGCGGGTTCCGTGGGTGTTGCACAATATTGCACAACGTTGCGTCATGTGGCAACTACTTCTCGATCTTGCATACATTTGAGCAGACGTGATGTGCAGTGGTCACGCGTAGCCGTATAAAAGGGCCTACGCGAATCATTTCTTCGACCAGAAGCGGGCAGACAGGATGATGGCTGCAGAAGCACCGATGGACGACTTTCCCAGCTACCCCATAGTAGAGAAGTCTAGGGCCGGCAAGACTCGAAGGCAACTGCATCGGATTTGGATGGAAGAGCTGAGCGAGTACCAGGACACGAATGGTTTCTCCGGACCTCCAATGGGGTACATTGACAGATGCAACAAGAAGAGAAAGGAGTTTGATTTTGTCATGGAATTATTCAGGGAGACTGCAGATTTCATCGGAAGGAGAACCAACCAATTCATGGAAAACAGGGCCAGCAATGCCAAACGCAGCAAACGGAACGTCACGTTAGCCAACACACCAGGACCAAAAGGCAACGCAGGGACTTCGACTCACAAGGAGTCATTGGCCGTGGCCAACACAACAGTCGAGTCATTGGTTCCGCCACCACATCCATCACCACCCCACATCACTTACTGCCGGTTTTTGCCACTCACTGGAATTCCGACTGAACCACACCTCGGAATACCACAACCAGACGTCCACATGGAAGAAGAAGCCGGGTCAAGCCAAGCACAGCCGCCAATGCCAGAAACAGATGTGGCCGAGGAGGAGAACGAATCAGAGTACCCATATTACTGCGAGGAAAATGAGGACTACTATAAAGGCAGCAGCCAAGAATCAGTCAATGATGAGGATGATGGTTAAAAAAAGCCAAATTCCAACATTGTGGAGCTTGGCCCGTATGCGGGTCTCTTTTGATTCAGGGATGGACGAGATTAAGTCCATCCCCTCAGTACAAAGTCCCAACTTAAGTCACCAAGTCATCATCCAGTAAGGGTCATCCTCATGCTTCTCATGATACCAGAAGGAAAGACGGGCCTCGGGTGGATCACTACACTTTTCCAACCAACCAGCCTTGACGGAACTCTTCAAAAAACACGACCGTACCAATGTTCGACACCTATCCACCTCTTCAGACAGCTAGTTCATGAATGTCTCGTCAAACACCCACTTTAGTCTACCACCGGCAACACTCGAAACGACAAGTTCTTACCAGTCTTTGCTGCTGGTCCAATGGTCTCAATTCCAGTTCAGAATGGTGTACCACTCGTCACCGAAACGAAGCCACTAGTGTAACTACTCCGACTAGTTCCAAGAGACCTCTCCGAACTTAAAGGGCTCACCGCCAATGTTGCCGCTAGGTCCGGCAGCACTCTGGATGTGTGCTACAGGACGAACCCATAGCTCACTGCCAAAGCGTTGCCACCCATTGGCTCAAACAGCTTAGAACTTTCCAAGCCCGAAGACGAGGCCCTGCTGCTCGTCGCCAAGTCTTTGTTGCTGGTCCAGCGGCTCAACCCAGTTTAGAACAGGGATCTGCCAGCACGAAGGCAAGGGGGATCCGTCGCTCACCACCAAAGTGTCGCCACTAGTCCAACTCCTCCGACCAGCTCAGAGACAGCAGACCCTCAAGCGGAACGACTGCTCACCACCAAGTCTTTGCTACTCGGTCCAACGGCTCAACCTAGTTTAGAAAGGCGTCCCCATCTTCAACAAGCAAAGCCACTATTCTAAACAGCTCCAACCTAGTTTAGAACATCGAGCCCAACATCGAGGACTTACACAGCTCATCACCAGTCTCACAATTCGGTTTAGTTTGACTTATGAGGAGTGGAGTCTGCCAGCAAGACCCACAACCAAAGCCACTAGTCCAAACAGCTCGACCAGTTCAGAACAGTGTACCCAAAGGACGGAGAGTGCTCACGACTCGTCTTGCTTACTTGGTCCAACGGCTGTTTTGAAAGGCGTGCCGATCTCCACCAGAGCCACTAGTCCAAACAGCTCGACAAGCTTAGAACAAAACGTCGTACCTAAAGGCAAGGGATCCATCCTCACAAGAAGACTGGGGGGGGGGGGATCGTCGATTGGACAGCTTACGTTTGCACCAGTCTCGCAACTCAGTCTGAAGGGTCGACTCCGGTTTAGAACGGGGATCTGCCGGCACGTATGCAAGGGGGATCCGTCACTCACCACCAAAGCGTCACCACCAGTCCAAACAGTTCGACCAGCCTAGAAAGTCGGGGCCACAGTGCTCATCGGCCAAGTCTTTCGCCACTGGTCCAATGGCTCCACTCCAGATCAGGATGGCAGATCCAACCCCGGCGGAGAGGACCCACAACTCATTACCGAAGTATCGCTACTAGTCCAACGGCAGCAACCAGCTTTGAGCAAAGGACCCTAACGCCATCCACATTAACAAGCCAACCAATGCCGAGTTATGCCGTGCTCTCATCGCTCCTGGGTGGGATGGTGATGCGTCCTCCAGGTTTGACGGATCTCACGGTTTTGCGCCACTCAGGTTTAATCACGAGAACTAATCCCTATGACTCGCACGACATTGCCCCTTGGCCGATAGCGTCACCGATGCACAGTACAAGACCAACACCAGAAAATAACAACTCCACATCCAAGTCACAGAGACACCGAAGGGAATCGGGAATTTCTTTCTCGCAACAAGTCCGGTATACTACCTGAAACCTACCCGCTGTATAGCCAGTGCGCCCGAGAGATTCCGAAGAATCACGGGACGATCAAAAACCTGACGAAGTAACATGATTGGTAGGCTCCGTACTGGCTTCACTCACACACTACAAGCTCGGTATACTACCTGAAACCTACCCACCACATAGCCAGTGCACCCGAGAGATTCTGAAGAATCACGGGACGTTCAAAGACCTGACGGAGTAACATAAATGGCAGGCCCCGGCTCGCAGTCTTTCACACCCGATTGTCGCACTCGACATCAATGTTCCCCAGACACAGAGCGGCTAAGGCACTCCTAATCCAAGACACAGAGGCACGAGGCAACGAGTCAGGATCGTCTTCTTACTCAATGCTCAGAACACGGCTCAGCATGCTACCCTTACCTACCCGCCCGCAGCCCAAAGACTGACGGAGTAAGATTATGGTAGGGCTAAGACGGACCAAACTCTTTCAGAAGCACATCACCAGACTCTTTCGCCCACAGCAAACACATCCCAAACTCAGAAATGCCCAGACGCACACGACTCTGGCATATCAGCCGGTAGGGTCACGCTGCTCATCGCCAAGTCTTTTCTGCCGGTCCAACGGCTCAACTTCAGTTCGGAATGGCGTACCACTCGCCGCCGTAGCATTGCCACTAGTCCAACTGCTCTGACCAGCTCAGGGACCAATCCAAATCCAAGACACAGAGGCACGAGGCAATCGAGTTAGGATCGTCCCCTTACTCAAGCTCGAACACGGCTCAACATGCTACTCTTGCGTAGCCGTCCTGCTACTCTTGCGTAGCCGTCCATAGCCCGAAAACCGGCAGAGGAAGCTTATGGTAGGGTCAAGCCGGACCAAACTCTTTCAGTAGCACATCACCAGTCTCTTTCACCCACAGCCAACTCATCCCAGAAATAAAAAGCAGAAAGTTAAAAAGCACTTTAGTTATTAAAAACACATACAGAATAACCATCAAGTGCTGGTGAAACAACGAAATCACGACGTTTCGGTTCCAAGGTCGGCACCGTTTTCAGGTGAAGGGTTTAAAACATGTCAAACAACTTAAAAATAAAAATAAATTTATTAAAAAATTAATAAAATAACAGCAGAGCAGGGCCATTGAAATAAAACTTACAAGTCATAAGGATGCAAGGTTCCATGCTAAAAACTAAAACCAAATAAAATAAAAGTCAGCAGAATTCGAAAGAATGTGCCAACAGTCACATCTAACTCACCCAAGTCTGTTGGTCGAATGAGATAGAATTCGGTCGGCTATGCTTTAAATAATGGGTCCCTGGATTTTGATGGGTGGAAATGTGTTGATGCCAGCGTAATTGCATAACTTAATGTAGTCTTGTAGGTGATTGGCTGTAGGTATTAAGTGATTATGAACAGGTGGTTTGGTTAAATGAATACAAAGTGTTTCCAAATTTTCGCGTGTTTTAGTGTGAGGAATTTGAAGTAAAATTCTTGTTTGCGAAATTTTGGGTTCATGCCCTTTTTTTTGAAAGTGTTGAACCAGTGAGTTTTCTTGTTTCTTTAATTTAAAGTTTGATTTGTGGGAACTAAGTCGTTTACATATTTCCTGTTTACTTTGGCCTACATAGGTGGCTGTGCATCCAGAATGGGCACATGGTATGCTATAAATGGTGTCTTTTGTAAATCTGGCAGGAATATTGTAGTACTGGTATTGGGAGGGGAGGGGGGAGGCTGAAGTTGGCTGTGAAGAGCGTGGCTACTTTTACTAACAAGGCGCACATTATCAGTGTATAACTTCTTGCAAAGTGGTTCAGTAACTCCTCTTATGTAAGGCGCAACAAAAAATCCGGTTTTATGTTGTTGTTTCCGAGAGGTGGAGAGCCAATTAAAGTTATTATATTTACTGATAGTGGGTAATGGAAACCCATTGCTAAGGGACTTATGGAAGACGTATTTGAATTCATCAAGCAAAACAAGCTTATTGGTGGAATGGGCATAAATATGGCGCAGCTCGACGGAGACATGCAAAGCAAGCAAGTTAGGATCGTCCACCTGCTCGAGCGCAAACACGGCCCGACATGCTACCCTTGTGTACCCATCCATAGCCCAAACACCAACGGAGCAAGCTTACGATAGGGCCAAGCCGCTAACTCTTTCAGCAGGACTCACCAAACTCACAGGCCTGCAGCCAAAATCTCGAACCAGTTCTGAGCGCAAGAGGGGCAGCTCAGAGACAGCACACCCTCAAGTGGAACGAGTGCTCACCAACAAGTTTTTACTACTCGGTCCAACGGCTCAACCCAGTTTAGAAAGGCGTCTCAATATTCACCAAGCAAAGCCACTAGTCCAAACAGCTCCAACCTAGTTTAGAACATCGAGCCAAACATCGAGGACTTACACAGCTCATCACCAGTCTCGCAATTCGGTCAAGTTTGAGTGAGGAGTGAGGTCCGCCGGCAAGACCCACAACCAAAGCCAACTAATCCAAACAGTTCGACCAGTTCGGAACAGTGTAGCCAAAGGACGAAAATGCTCACCACTCGTCTCGCTTACTCGGTCCAACAGCCGGTTTAGAAAGGCGTACCGATCTCCACCAAAGCCACTAGTCCAAACAGCTCGACAAGCTTAGAAGGAAACGTCGTACCTAAGGCAAGGGATTCATCCTCATAAGAAGACTGGGGGATCGTCGATGGAACAGCTTACGTTGGCACCAGTGCCCAACTCGGTCCAAAGGGACGATCTAAGTTTAGAACGGGGATCTGCCAGCACGAAGGAAAGGGGGATCCGTCGTTCACCACCAAAGCTTCGCCACCAGTCCAAAACTGCTCGACCAGCCTAGAACACTGGGGCCACAGTGCTCATCGGCCAAGTCTTCGTTGCCACCGGTCCAATGGCTCAACGCCACATCAGAATGGTAGGTCCAAGCCCAAAGGCGAGGACCCAACGATTCATCATCAAGCATCGCCACTATTCCAATGGTTCCAACCAGCTTTGAGCAAAGGACCCACACGCTGTCCTCATCAACAAGCCAACCAATGCCGAGTTATGCCGTGCTATCATCCCGCCCGGTCGAAGCGGGATGGTGATACGCCGTCCAGGTTTGACGGATCTCACACCTTACGGTTTTGCGCCACTCAGGTTTAGTCACAAAAACTAATCCCTACGACTCGCACGACACTGCCATCTGCCCTGGCCGATCGCGTCGACGATACACAGGACGAGACCGACACCAGAAAACACAATAACGACTACTGCACATCCAAGTCACAAAGACACCAAAGGGAATCGGGAACTTTCTCGCTACAAGCCCAGTATACTGCCGATTGCGCACCCGCCGCATAGCCAATGCGCCCGAGCGATTCCGGAGAATCACGGGACGATCAAAGACCTGACGGAGCAACATTATTGGCGGGCTCTGGGTTACCTGTATCTCTTCGCAAGTCCAGTATACTGCCGATTGCGTACCCGCCGCATAGCCCGAGAGATTCCAGATAATCACGGTACGATCAAAGACCTGACAGAGCAACATTATTAGCAGGCCCTGGGTTACCTGTCTCTCTTCGCAAATCCAGTATACTGGCGATTGTGTACCCGCCACATAGCCAGTGCGCCCGAGAGATTCCGGATAATCACGGGACGATCAAAGACCTGACGGAGCAACATTATTGGCAGGCCCTGGGTTACCTGTATCTCTTCGCAAGTCCAGTATACTGCCGATTGCGTACCCGCCGCATAGCCAGTGCGCCCGAGAGATTCCAGAGAATCACGGGATGATCAAAAACCTGACGGAGCAACATTACTGGCAGGCCCTGGGTTACCTCTCTCTTCCCGATTCTCGCACTCGATGTTCCCCAGACACAGAGCAGCACACAACCAACAGCAGCTTCGGCAACTCAGCAACATTACCCATTACCTTTCGCCAAATGGGGATTGATGGGGCGGAACATCTTTAAACTTCGTTTGTGGACGAGTCACGAACTCTCTCCGAGCACGTCAATCGGTATAAGTACCCTGCCGAGACCCCGAATGTGATCAATCCAGTCTCGGACTTTCGGAAAAGACCAAAGGCATGGTATTCCCACCACAGCATAGCAGTGATCGATACAGCTTCACGCCGACCCGCAGCCCAGTGAGGGCACAAGGCGGGCCAGACTGGTACCCTGAGAGTTACCCCAGTCCCGAGTCCCAGACGACGACGAGGAAGGGGACGTCGCCCATCTGGTTGGACACCATGGCTTTTCCTGATTGCGTTCGAATTCCTCCCATTAGGGATGATCATTTCCTTAGGACATCTACGGCGGAGCATGAGATGCTTGTCTTGATCCTTCCGCAGGTTCACCTACGGAAACCTTGTCACGACTTTTACTTCCTCACGAAGACAAGTTTCGCACCTCATTCCAAC
>JAHWFP010260260.1:0-24482 GCA_023313725.1 Lithobius niger
TCCAGTGCCCCTTGCAACTACATACAGTATATCCAGTTCCCCTTGCAACTACATACAGTATATCCAGGACCCCTTGCAACTACATACAGTATATCCAGTGTCCCTTGCAGCTACATACTGTATATCCAGTGTCCCTTGCAGCTACATACAGTATATTCAGTGCCCCTTGCAGCTACATACAGTATATAAAGTGCTCCTTGCAGCTACATACAGTATATCCAGTGCCCCTTGCAGCTACATAAAAAATATAAAGTGCCCCTTGAAGCTACATACAGTAGATGAAGTGCCCCTTGCAGCTACATTCAGCATATAAAGTGCCCCTTGCAGCTACATTCAGTACATAAAGTTCCCCTTGCAGCTACATACAGTATATAAAGTGCCCTTGCAGCTACATACAATATATAAAGTGCCCCTTGCAGCTGTATACAATATATCCAGTGCCCCTTGCAGCTAGCACAATGACTTGCTACAGATACGACGTTCTCAATAAAATATAAGGCGTTATTGTGACTGTTCTATAACTTTATTTCATTGTTTGCAAATATAGCTTAAACTAAAAAACAAAAAACAACGAATTCCTAATGTGTCTTGCAAATCAGCATTAACATTTTTTGCTAATAGTTTTTATCAAAATTAGCAGCTAAAAGCATTCGTCTTCTCTGGCGTATTTAAGTAGAGTAATGGCAAAAGAAGCGCTTTTAAAATTCACACACATAAAAAAGAATTTCATGAAGTTAACAATTAAAGCAAAGATCCGAATTGCGAAATAATAAAAGTCACAGACCCGCAATTGATAACACTACTAGATTCGCCTTCATATTTGATCACACCGGAAAGCAGTATAGCGCAGGAAGTAAGAAATTTTCGTTTCGCATTGGATTTCGACCAAGTACGACGGAATTAGCTATCTAAGCAAGCCGGTATATATGCTCCGTCATTATTACGGAATAGTGGTAACATTGAAAATGGCCAACACACAGTTACTGTCTTTCTGCAGTAGTGATATTAATAATTTTGTAATGCATTATACAGCAGAATCCATGCATTCTGATTGAGAAATAATTCGTTTTGCTTTGCTGGTTCTTTCATTTGCAATCAAGTCAAGCCCCCTGAAAGTTAGAAAAGATTCAAAAAGGCATCCGCATGGTGGACATCCTCAGTTATTCAAATACCCAACAGCCAAATTTGAGCTTTCTGGTTGTGTGATTATGGAGGTACAGCGTCACCCCCACAATGAGACACACGAACACTGACTTTTAATTATCATGTAGATAGTATGCATTACCTCCATAAACGTTCATGGTGTGGTCTTCGATCGCGTTGTGTCCCACTGTCCATTTCCATTGTTTAGGGCTAGTCCAGTTACACATGTTAGTTTCAAAATCGCAATCACCTGAAAACAAAAATTGTTTAATAACTTACTTATCAGAACACAGCGAAAACCACAGGTTAAAGAGTTTCTCTGCAAGCGCTGCGTGAATTTATTTTCTGCCAAATTAATAATCCTAGCAACACCGAGAATAGTAGCCAGAATTAAAACAGCAAAATCAACAGTTAGGTATGCACGATACGGATTTTAGACGAAACAATTAGGCCTATCAGGAAATGTTGTTTATTTTTACATTTTGTGCCTATTGGTGTGTTGCGCTCACTCCAAATTAGAATGTTTATTTTAAATTACATGCTGTCTTGGATTTTGGGATTAGCTGATATCAATAGATAAAGATATTTTAATGCAATTTTGTTTGGATCGATAAATTGCATTAAAAACATTGTCTATAATTGATACCAGTTAATGTCAAAAATCCAAATCCAGCAGAAACACACTAGCCTAAGCTTCCGATGCATCAAACATCGACATTCTGGATTGTGATAAACACGCAACACGAAAAGAACTGTGATAATGTTTTCACGTGGTGAGGGACACATTTACAATCGGAAGGGGGTGGGGGCGGGCTCGGCGGGCCATAGCCCAAGGCGGAAAAATAATAGGGGCGGCAAATGTGAAAAAAAAATTGTTATTGAAAAATTTTTCCACAAACCACAAACCAACCGTTTTATAACTTTGCAAATTACGGATGGATGTGTTTAAAATAGAATGATTTCTAATTTTAAATTAATATTCAACGCTACCTCTTTCGCTGGTAATCAGGAGTGATTGAGCTAGAAAGTTTAGGAAAATCCGGCCATCTGGGTTAAGTCAAGTCCTGTGGCAATTCAAAATACTGCGTTTTGTGAAATAATGGAAAATAGATGACAGGTTTTGTGAAATAAAACAAATTTTGGGGAGGGGGAGGTGGGAAGATGTGTGTAGCCCCTTGACGGCAAGATCCTAGGTGTCACTTGGTTTCGTATCATGAAAATTTTCAAAACTGTCATATCGTCACCCGTACAACTCTCAAAAAAAATTCAGGTGACGGTTTGAACCTGGCTTATTATGTCCTAAATTCTCTCATTTTTGTTTCTCTATCAATCGGGGTAAACTGTAACACCTATAAAAAAAAAATAACGACTCAATTCGTGGTCATCGTGGCTGAGCGGTGAGAGAGCTCAGTCTGGCTGCTGGTGGTTTGCGGATCTGGTTGAACCCCTGGAAAAGGGATCTTGGCAAAGTCCCCGCCAGGACTGCCGGCCAGGGTAGCGTGAGAGGCTACCATGCTCCTTCAGCGGCTATGGGAACTATTCTGGCCAATTCTAGACAATCTGTCGGCCCCTACGATGATCGGAGGTTTCCTCCCTTTACCATATATTTCTTCTTGTCTAAAAAGTCTGTAATGTTCCGAACTGAGCCGGTTCAGCCATACAAGCATTAAATTGCTTCGGCTGACTTAAGGCTCAAAGAATTAATCTATACATATCTATACATATCTGTATATATAATAGGCTTGGGTGGCACTGAGCAAACTCATCATATGTTTGCGTGTGTATTACTGAAGTTCAATCGAGAAAAGGGAAAGGGGTGACCAGGGAAGTGGCTCAATCTGACCATGAGGGGGAGAATGTGGGGGAGGAAGTAAGAGGATGCGGGAAAGTGGGATAGAGAGGGGGAGGGTGTCGGCGCCATTCCGACCGGTAGTAAGGTATTCGGGAACTGGTTAGACCGGCGTATGTTACGCCGGGGGTACAGCTAGTTTAAAATAAATTAAATAATTTATGCGGTTTTCACAGAGCCGCAATTACAATACTAGGGGCTCGTGACAAACCATAAAAACTGGGCCCTGTTCCCCTATATATCGAGGACCATCTTTTTTACCGTCATTTTTTGTAGTTTCGGCCTATCTGTCGTATTTTTTTGCTTTTCGGAGACCTCTTACCAGTTCGGGCACCCATCCTAAGTATACGGCCGTAGTGTTGTGAAGAGCTTCCTTAAAAAGATTCACCGTGTAAACTGTCGTACACAAAATGTAGGCAAAAGCTTCATCAGCAGTCGAATGTACAATTGATAAAAGCATAAAAAGGTTAACAACATCCTTTTAAAATGTGGTAATATCAGCAGTAATGTTAAAAATGAAAAGTGGACAACTTAGATAATATTTTGAGCGATTTTGAACAGTTTTTTTAACGATATGTTTAAAATCATCTTACCTGACATACGAGATTCTGTGTTGTCTTTGTACTGTAAAGAATATGTCATAGACATAGTTTCTATGTCACACTGAGTAGCATTTTTTGATGGGTGAACTGAAGCAAGAGCAACTGAAATAAAAAGAAAGGTTCGTTAGATAATTTAAATTACGGGTTTACAAAATCCGTCACGAACCAAATGTCTGAAAGTAGTGGTTAATTCCTTATATTATCATTTCCTAAACTGAAAACAATAATGGCAATGTTTGATAATAAACACAGTAAAGAAAATACATTAAATTATTATAAACTATGAAGGATACGCCTCAGCTGCCACGAGTTTCTTTTCGATTTCTCAGATTTCCTATGGCATTTTTCGTAGCTCACTAAATTTCAGAGTTATCACATTAAAAGCCAACAGAGCACATGAAAAAAATATAGATAAGCAATCTTCAAGTTTTCGTTTTACGCCCAAATTGTGATTATCTTGTCTAATAGGATTAACCTTGGCGGCCCTTTCTTGGTTGAATAAGGACAGTACCTTCAAAGGCGACCCTTGTTGGAATTTTTTGGGTGGATATCACAACTTTCGTACGACTGTGAACGTACAAAAGGTCACACTACGTCTTAGCTTCATCTCTACGTATTTTTTTCTGGAGGATTTTTTTGTCTTTAATTTTTCATTTTGATAATTTTTACATTTGCCATTTCGTTATCGGCCAGATTTGCATGGTTTGGTTTATTTTATGTCCATGCTTCAATGTTTCATGCGCCATATGATCTTTTATTGTGATTAGCGATACAGATAGGCAACAATACTCGATGACAAGCGTCTTTGATTAGCTTTGTCCGCGCGTAACAAAACACCCAAACTTCAATTCTAATTTATTTTTCGGTTAGTACTTCAAATTTTTACAAATGCAGTTTGAACTGCAGTTTGATCTAATCGTGATTGTGGTCGTGTTTGTGTCAAGACATTTCTGCGACTAAAAATGGAAATTTTTAAGTTTGATGACAATTTTTTTTCTCATCATCAAAAAAGATCTGTGTTTCATCTATACGAGAATTATATTGCTGCAGAATCGGGCAATTGCAACTTGGTCCATAAAAAATAACTACAGGTATTTGATTAAAATCATGGGCCAGGTTGCTGGTCCCATATTCTCACTTTAACTCACGTAGTTTAGGTAATATCTTTTAATGGAAAGAGCGAAACTCGTACACTGTAAAGAACGTAGTACAATAAGCCACCTTCATGCGCTTACGTTTCGTTAGAGTGGCATGACCCGGATTTGAACTAGCAATCCAATTCGTTACCAGATTGCTGGTATCGATATGTCACTCCTCTGTCTGATTAATGCTGACTCACAGAACCCGTTAATCAGGTGAAAGAAATGAATAGACTAGTTTACTATGTTATTTCTAGGTTTTTATTTCTAGTTTGTTATTTCTGTTGTTTTTCTGGGTTTCCTCTCTCCTTTACGTAATTAACAGCGATTTGTGTGTAATAAATTAATAACTTTTGGTTCATAAAAAACATCGTCACACGTAAAAGGTTTAGATACATTAATACAAATTTCATTAAATTGTTTATTTAATTTTTGACAGTTTCGGGATACCGTTGTTCACCGTCATCAGACCGAAACATAATTTAACTTTACATTACGTATCTTTGCTTTTTATGGGCAATAATATCTTTAATCCGCTAAACGATTTTACTCTTTACGTGAGGTGACAAGAACTTTTTAATTGAAATTTGTTCCAGTCAACTAGGGAATGGAAAATGTTTGGTCTTTAAAAATGTTTTTGAAGTCCAAGGTAAAAGATGTAAAAAAAACAACATATCTAAGAAGTAAAAGTCTGCGATTTGAAATACCATTAGTGAAAAATTGTTATGGAATGAGGAATATGCGATATTACATTCCTTGGACCTTTAATCAGCTACCTAATAATCTCATGTCTCTCACAGGATTTAAACAAATTAAGAAAGAAGTAAAAAACTGGTTATTAACAAAATAATAAATAAATAAAAAAATAAAAAAGTATGTATAAAAAACTGACTATTAAAATTATAACATAGGTATTGGAAAAATAGTGCTTCAGATAATGCGTATGTTGATATAATGCTTTTTATTTTTACTAACGGATAAATGTATAGCCTATGTATAATCATATTCACTTGTAATACAATGTATGTAAATATTATGCAACCCACACAAATCCTTCGGATTTCGGGATGCAATGTTGAAAAAAAAAAAAAAAAAAAAAAAAAACTTGTCACCTTATCGGTTCAAAATATTGGCTCCCAAAGACCGTGAGGAGTCCGTATCATATCATAGGGTGGAGTGTGCCAGACGTCTATCTCCACAAATAAGAAATAAGAAGAATGGAGAAAAAAATGAATTACTAAATCATGGAAGTTAGAATCTTTTTGTGGTGAAAACCCAAAAATTAATTTGAAAACCCAGAATATGGTTACCTATCGGAACGTCTTCTCCCAAAACCCCCTCTTCAGGGTGCCCCTCTCAAAAGTTGATGCAACGAAAAGATTCAATTCCCATAATTTAGTATAGTGAATTGCAATATTGAAATAACAAATTTTTTTTTATTCTAAAAATACATGTGAAGTGAGGCCAACCTTGTACGTGCGAAGTTTCTATAACGCCCACAAACAATTGCTTACGGAAAGGATACGGACCCCTCTCCTATCTGTACGTTACCGTGCTAAAATTACCTAAAATGATCCACGTAAAAACTTTTTACCTACCATCTTTGGGGAAAATCCTCGTTTGGCTCTTAGAAATTATCGAAAACTGTAGTATTTTCGCCCCGATCACTAACTTCGCTTAAACCCCATATTGGCGAATTTTTCCTCCACACTAGTCACAGTACATCGCCTTAAACAATAACTAGCGGAGTCACTCGCTTCGCTCGCTCATTCCGCGTCGTCTCGCTGCGCTCGAAAAGACTACTTGCTGCAACACTTATGATACAGACAAACCTAACACACAAAAAACGATCAAGCAAATTATAAGAGGTAGTATACGATATCGGTTATCTCGGGAGAAGGTCAATATTATTTTTTTACGTCCAAGGAGTCAAGCCAAAAAATCAAGCAATTTATCAGAAAATCCCTGTTTCTGATGACAAACGCTGATTTTCGTTCGCTTCGCTCACTCAATCAGCGCAAACATTTCCTCAAAAACTTGACTGAATCAATCTAACCACCAAGAACCACACGTCATTTGTAATTTGTGTTAGTATACACTTTACATGGATTTTCTTGTTTCACTTATTTTAAGAATATTGTTCTTTACGTCCTGCTCAGTACAGATTTTTCCATGGGCGTCTTATCACTTCACTTTCTGATGATCACTCACTTGGAGAAACATCTGCAGAACGTCAGTTGTAATCTCCTACGAAGGTGAGAGATGAAAGATTGATAGAGCAAAGCGAGCCACACATTCAAAAGGTTTACTTTACGTGGAAATCGCTCGCTTTGCTCGTTGAATCCTCGCACCTCCGTGCTACAGAAACACGAATGTTTGACACCGTTTTAAAACCAAATCTATTGTTTTGATTTTTACCTGCATCTTAGCGTTAGTATAAAACCAATTTTAAAATGTATATGTGGTTTGTTGCAAAATACGTCGTCCATGCATCCTTTTCCAGATCAACTCTCTTTGCTCGAGGAGGTTTTCATGAACAAACCATGACGTCATGAACAAACATGAAGAGGATTAAAAAAAACTTTGACGTTAGTTTTTCAGGGTTTTTCCCATATTTGAGGGTCATAATATCAAGTTACAGCGATGAAAATAGGCCTATTAAAAGCGAAATTTAATTATCTGTCGTTTGGTCCTACTCCCATCTTTGTAGGTGCTTTGGTTCCGGAGGAGTAGAGGTACAAACACGCACGCACGCACGCACGCACATCATATGATTTTAATTATGTAGATTGATGTGCGCAGTCGGGGTAGGAGTCCTTATGCTTCTCATGTTCCCAAAATTAAAAAGCGTAATAGAGTTTCATACATGGGAAGGGCAACTCCTAAAGTTTTACGTTAGCAACAATTTCAATTTATAAACGCCAGTCTACTCGATGCAATATACGTTAAAGGGATATACCTTCCAGCGCCATTTTTCTCTATCCTCCACATCAAGTACGGCTCCAAAGGTTTATTTCCCTACCGTTAGTCTTTCCCTTGCTAAAAATCCTTTTTTAAATGTTGCGTCTAGGATATTTTCTGTTGAATGTAATGGAACTTTATTTACCAACGACCCGTAACTATATGATGCATTGCGCGCTTACAATAACCATGACATTTCATCTCCGTGTGTGCATGTACTAATTTGCTAATAATTACTATGAGATCAAAAATCTAAAAGCGTAAGGCGGTAAAAATGAAAATTAATTATTCCAATAGATCGTCGAAGCAAAATTATAAGAAACTAGCTTCGAAAATGATAAATTGTGATGTTAAAATACGAGAATCATTCCGGTTTGTGACGACACGATTAATGCGTTCATGCTGGTTCGTCTATTAGGTACAATGCCACATGAGAAGAAGAACGTAGCTACTATCTCAGATTACCTTTGGTGTTCGTATATACACGGAAGGCGACCAGCGCGAACTGTTATAAGGCAGGCGGAATGTGATAAACCAGGCAGGATGTCCCTTTAAAGTTTGATGCATTTTATCCCTCCAACAGCTTCCTCTGACCAAAACACAATTATCAGTAAACAAATTTTGTCATGTACTTCATAATTTCATTTCGTCGTTCAGCTTAAAATGTCATTTACTGTTAAAAGCTCTCGTTTTTGCCTTTTGCTTCGTTGTTTTATACAGCCAGCATCTTTGTCTGCAGGAGAATGATGGTAATTCTTAATTTCACAAAATTCGATGCTTTATTTAAAAAAATAAATAAATAGTTATTTTAGGCAGCTCAATAACGGTAATAGGCAATTTACAATGAATATCTATTTTGTCAATACTAAAATGGTTGTTTACCTCTTGGCCCAGTAAAGTAGATGGAGGGTTCTGCAATCATAATGGCTACAGGTCAGCTGCAGGGTCCATTACACCTTAAGTGAATAAAGTGTAACAGAGAAATCGACCTGCTGTGGGATTGTCTCCTTAGGTTTGCCTGCTAAACAAACATAAAGCACCTTTTCCTCTTCCTCCACCTCTGTCCTTTTCCCGCGCTCTTGCATTCCACCCCAACTCTATCCTATACCCTCCCCCAAGTCACTCACCCCGCCTTCTGATTATTCCACATACCCCGAATATCGCAAATGAGATCGTCCTACCAGTTTCTCTCATCGACTATAGTGCATGTGGGCAACACACGAGTGGACACAAATACCACCCCCCCCTAACTTTCGTTTCCCCCAAGGCTAAGTTTACCTCTCCCTTCTAAAAATAAAAAAAAGCTAACGAGTTAAAATAGGGATGATCATGTAAGAGTGGTAATAAAATTAGGTAAGTATTTTTTTTTCTCGAAATACGGAAAATGGGCTAAACAAGAACGAACGGTATTCAGCGACCAACAATATAGTTAAAAAAAACATCTAATTGGCTTTCCCGACATAATGAAATAATACCATTTGATTGTCGCATTTAAACTCTCTACAGAATAACGCGCAACCGTAAAAACAAACGGATTTCGTTAACGACACACATTAGCTTCATTTACTATAATCTCAATAGCGTCTTGCATGTCTGGATGAATAGGCCTACTCTTGGCCAAATTCTCCCGGTCAGCTATTGCTTACGAAATTAAAACGGCAGGGTTAAAATTAGGCCTAAGTGCTGAAAACTAGGCCTTAACTCACGTTGCCTCAGCAACGTCAAATCTCCGCACCGTGTTGCATGAAAGAGGCATGGGAAATCAATGAATTTCCGGCTCATATTCCACTGCTAAATATTAATTAGGATCAATTCAGAAGATAAAGGGTTAACGATCCGTTTATTAACGCTTCACCTTGTGATTTATTCTTTAATAGTACTGCCATTATTTCTAGGGTCCATGCCATAATGCAAGTTGCTTTCCTACCTTGTGTACGTTTGTAACTTTTAGGTCGCCACTGAAAAAGGTTGAAAAGCTACTAAGCTCGGCTAGAGAATTAGGTAGGGTCCGCTCTGATAGCGCAGTTGTTAGTGTCTTCGGCCTAGTGCTTGTGAAGTTCTGGGTTTGAGTCCGAGTAAGGGAAGTTATTCTGTCATTCTTTCTCAGATTAACGTATCGTGTAGTCTCTTAGAGCCAGTCTTTATTGACTGAGGTTGGCGCTAATGACCAAGTTGTCGACGCGCCATTAAGCCTCAACCCCCCCCCCCCCCCCAGTCTTTATTGCAGTCTGCTTCCTAGATAAAATTTTGCAACAGCCTTTCTAATATGGTACAAGTATGGCCCTCACCCCTCCCCTGCGCCTTTGAAAGAGATGGCCGTGGAGCAGCGTTCATGCTCGTGTCGATTGTGGCATGTAAAGGGCCAAGCTATTCCCTAAGAAAATTCCCTCGCTCCATCGCGAGATAACCTTCCCCTTTTTAGTCTTCTGTATACAGCCGAAACGGTAGAGGATACTATTGCAAAGAATTTGTCCGTATATCGCTTTTTTCAACTTCAGGAGGTTTGTATCAACTAGATAGAGACAAACGGTATTCAACCACTAAAAATTAGTTTAAAAATAGGGCAAATTAAACTGCTGCAGCTACCTCCATATCTAGAAGTTTTATCGACGTAACTCAATGAAAACATTTGATTGTCGCATTGAAATTCTACAGGAAAACGCGCAACCGTAAATACAAAAGGATTTCCTTAACGACACACATTAGCTTCATTTACAATAATTTCAATATCGTGTTGCGTGCTTGGCTTAATAGGCCTTAGTCGACCAAATTCTTCCGGCTGGCTACTACTTACGAATTTAAAACGTCAGGGGGAAAAATTAGGCCTAAACGCTGAAAATTAGGCCTTTAACTCACGTTGCCTCAGCAACGTCAAATCTCCACATCGTGTTGCGTAAATGAATGAGCCTACTCTCGAATCCAAGTCTCCATTAGCTGCTACTTACGAAATTAAAACATGTAAAAATTATGCCTAAAAGCTAACATTTACACCTAAAAGGTAAAACATTTTTAACCGGCATTTGTGAAGGTTGTTACTTTTAGATAACGTAATGGAGAGAGCTTCTGCATTGCGTGATAGAGATGTACACTTCAACATTTTCGAAAGTAGCAGACGTGTCAGAATACCGGTTGCGACTTGGTAGTCGCTACAGTCGCTTGATTTCACCCGACACAGCGAAACCAACACAAATGCGTAAAATAATCTTGAAAGTAATGCATTAATGTCAACCACTTACAACACCTTCAGTGCCAACACGTATTCCAGAGGTAGTTTTGGCGCTTTTTTATTGGCACACGCCCCTCTTACTGAAGGGGTTAACCAGGTGGCTAATAGAACCACCAAAAACACTAGAAATGAATTTTGCTTATTGTTATTTATTAACAGCATCAGTGCCAGAAAGTGCTCTAGAGAAATACTTTTTAAAGCATTAGTGTACCCAGGAACTATGTTTATGAAGGGCAAATAATTAAAAAAAAAGCAATAGTAAAATTCAAAATGGGGTTCAAGAAATCAACTAACGGGTCTAAAACGGGAAGAGATGGTGCTTTAGTTCCTTAAGCCCTGTAGCGCAACTTTACAGCAATACTAGTGTCTTTGAACTTTATAAAAGTACATTTTTAGAATTGGCTTTATTTGTTTACTTTAATCAATTTTTCCTCCTAATAGGACACACATTCTCCCTTTTTATGAGTATCCTGCGCGTATGTAACCATTGAACATTTACGTACATTTGAGGGAACGGAAAAGGAGAAATAGTCGAATGTAACGTCCTTTTCAACGGCTAAAGTTATCACGGGAGTGAGACGAGTAAGTTTGTTAGGATCTTCAGTACATAGGATCTTTAACATGCCACATTCGACTGGAGCACGAGTGCATTTCCTCGGAAAAAAACTATGAGGTTCCGTTTAAGACATTATTACATTACCCGTATTAATAAACAAAAGTAGGGTTGCAAACTTAAAAAAATAAACTTCCTCAAGTATAAACAAAATTTTTTCATGAGTAACCAAAATTTCTTTTGAATAACTAAAATTTTTCATTAATAAATAAAACGTCTACATTAATAAATAAACATTTTTCATGAATAAAGAAACTTTTCACACGCTTGAATAACACATTTATTTTTCTACGTAACAAGAAAACTATTCCTTCCACGACTGCTGCTTTATCACAATTTGAAAAACCTCAACAAAACAAAATTCTTCCATCCAAATGGGAAATTTTACCGCATCAGAAAAAGAAAGTTAGCTCGCGTGCAAACATAGGAGTTGATTGTGTTTGGCTGGATAAGCAACTCCCTGCTCAAATGCATAGCCGAAGTGCGTTGTTTTCGATGGCAAGCGTGACTCACAAATGTACCCAGAATGCAAAGCGCGTTTGCTACTTCCGCCAGACCAAGCCGCCATGAGGTATTCGCGGTTGATCCGCTCGTAGACGAATGGATTCCACCGAATTTTCTGTGAAATACGCACTGTACTACGTTGTTTATAATGTATCAAACGTAAGTAAGATAAGAGACTGTTATATTGCCAGGCGTAGGTGCCATTGTGTTTTGTAACAAAGTCTGACAGTCGAACGAAACCTTAACGCCGATTGTAGGGGGAGTAAATATCGTATTTTTGGAACACACGAGACGGGGTGCTTATGAATGCATGATATTTTCAAGAAAGCCGGTGTAGCATGAGTCTCCTTCTTGTGACAACAGTAAGTTTAAACAAGTTAAAATGTCGTAGCAACAGATAAATTGAAAAAATTACTAAATCCAATTTAGTACCGTTATATCAGTTTAGTACTGCGTTATACTAGGCGTCGACTGCTTTCTCCGCCATGTTGAAAAATGGTTTAGAGAGATTAAACCTAGTGCGTTGGGTGTAAATTTCCGATCACGCGGCCGCGAGTGCCGATTGGCGTGGCGGTACGGCCTTTGACGCCGCGCTCTTAAACTTCCGGTTTAGTCAAGTTGCTTATCCACCAAAACACAATCAACTCCTATGGTGCAAAGAAGAGTTTGGTCTCTCGTGAAAAAAGGTTTTCGTTTACCGGTGGCGCCATCTGATGGCGAAGTTATGCAAACCGACGTCAGCTGCGTTTAGCGGTGAGTGCTGCCGCATCTTGCTATCGCGATGATTAGTTTGGCCTGTACCATTGTAGTACCACTACCTTATTCTTTATCTTTAACTTTCGGCAAAGTCTACCGCATCAAACTCTACCGGCGTCGCCTCCCTGCTTGGCGGTCTTGCCACGTTAAATCTGTTGACAATCGTCGTGGCAGTGACAGCGTAGTTCCAATCGTTGAGTTACGTGCGACGCAGCATATGCCACTACAAACGACCAAAACTTATTGGAAAACCTTTAACTGAGCGAGTTTTGTTTCGTATCAATTCGTTCACGTGTCTTCAACAGAAAGTTTACTAGCAAAGGAAACGGCCAATTCAATTTTGGAAAGTTTTGGAGATTTTCGAAAGAGTACAAATTATCACCAAATATACTCACTGGTTTAATTATTAAAATACGGATGAAAACCTATATACGTTGCTTTTTGGACTTATATGTCAGTCGGGGAATCGAACCCACGACCTTTGAAATCAAAGGCCCAGAACCGACTGCTAAGCCACACTGACACGACCGTTAAAAAAATCAGGTGTGTCAGTATGGCTCAGCATTAGGACCTCAAAGGTTGTGGGTTCGATTCCCCGCTCAGGCAGCCTGACATGTAAGTCCAAAAAGCAACGTAGATAGGTTTGCATCTGTATTTATTTAACCCATCTCGTGCACATTGGATATCCGTCCTGTTCATCTCATTGGTTCGTTTACGGTTCGTAGGAACGTCAATTTCTGCCTCCTCTTCGATGGAGGAAGCAGTTTTGTTCCCCAAACGATTCATCCGAAACTTGCCGAAAGTAGCCAACTCAACGTGAAAACAGACGTTGCTGCAGGATAACACCAGTCAAGGCGCATCAAACAAAGTAAATACGTGTTTTATTTTTCATGAAAATGTTGTTTCTTAAATTTAAAATAAATTACTATCCGTAATATTTGAGAGCGACATTTGCTTCCCGAACTGACATCGAGGCGCCCGTCTCATCGCCACCCCCTGATCTCCGGCAGATATACCAATAGGAGCCCCTCTTCAAATGTAGGGTTTCCCATATGGATGCCCTGTCCGTCTCATACGATGTTATTGGCAGTGGCCTACAAAACACAAACGCCGATACCAGTGTTTTCATTTTGGTAAAGCTGAAAGAAATAAACTACTGCTGAACTCGATAACTTGAGAACTAGATGAGTTAGAGAACTTCGGTTTGCTGCATTTTCAATTAGCAGTGAACGGCTAATTTGTTGCCAGTTTTTAATTCCCCAATTTTAGGATATGCATTATTGTAAATGAGGTGATATGTTGCCAATTTGAGTTTCAATTCAAAGATTATTTCACATATATTGGTGAATGTCGTAAGGAACATTTACTTTTAAATACAGACAGAGCACCACACATTAGAAAAATAGGGCAAGTGCAATGAGCGATATAGAGGGGGGGGGGGGGAATGAGGCTTAATGGCGCGTCGACAGCTTGGTCATTAGCGCCAACCTCAGTCACAGTGCAGTGGTCCGGGTTGCCACTGCACCACACATTACAGAGATATTATTCAAACCCCTAACCTATATCTTGTCATATATCTGTACCTCCTGCAAAAATTGAAAAACACCGGACAGGAGGACAGACTTATCGCCCAATTGACGCACAATGTCATGCGGAAGATGGAAACGACGACGAAAACCATCAAGATGGCAACAATCAACAAGGAAGTGCCGGACCGTAAGTGGCCGCCGACACCAATAACCAATATAGTATGGTCCCGTAAAAATCGTTGTAGGTAGCTTACAATGTTTTGTGTAATAATTAGGAATTAAATTTTTATTAGTATGTCTCAGAAGTCCTGAACCAGGTAGGCCTGTATGGTATAAGCCAATACAGTGTACGCCTATACGATGTACGCCTATACCATTTTAGGCCTAAGGTGTACAAATCAGCAAACTATGGGCAAAATATGCACCTAATGGGACACCAGGACTTTCCTCTGGGTGTAGGATAGGCCTATGTGAGGCCTACCTAGTTCAGGACTTCTGAGACATACTGTAGCCTATATTTTCAGCATGTATTTTGGTTAGGGTAAATGTTTTATTGTTTTTTTTATTGTATCAATTCATTGTTGATGCATAAAAGTCTTTACGTGTTGGTTTTGTATCACACGAATTAAATTTTTAATTAAATGGTCAAGAGCATCTTTGATCAGGAATATGTGAGTAGAGGTCACCGAAAGTTAAACTATTCGTCCCCGGACTGATCGTCCCGTCCCACAAAATACCCACATCTCGAGCGTACATCTCCCCACGGCACAGATACCTTCGCAGGACGCCATCAGAACAGTGGAGGGGAGGGGGATGAAAGCGTGCGCTGTGCCCGGTAATGATGATAGAACAAGAAAAGCCCAAAGTGCACATGTCAAAGTCAACACAACCCAGCGTTACGAGCTGACTCCAGCTCACGATCAAAGGAATAAAAACAAAATACACTTAAATTGCATATATTTTTTACAATTTTTAAAAAGAAGAGAGGAGAGTGACCTCTTTGACTTCTTCTTGTGCTTTCAGCACAAAGAGGTCGCTCTCCTCTTCTATTCCTCTTTTTAAAATTTTTTTAATTTTACATTTTTTTAAATATTCCTTTTCAAAACTTGTTCGAATTGTTGTTTGACTTAGGCCGTTTTGCCTGCAATCGGCTGTTGGCACCTTTATACAATTTTAAGTGTATTTTGTTTTTATTCCCTTGATAACGAGATGGAGTCAGCTCGAACCGTCGGTCGGTGTTGACTTTGACATGTGCACTTTGGGCTGCTCTTGTTCAATATACTTTGTTCCAGTGCTCACATTTTCCTAAAGTGGTAATGAGACGTCTTTACCTCCCATATTAGAGCTGTTCCATGCTCACTGTCAGAATAAGCAAAGCATGAAACGACAGGTGAGTGTGATGACAACTGGGCTGTTAACCCTCTTGCAACGAACATAACTGTCATTTGTTAAATGAGTTTTTATTTTTATACTAGCTGAAGCCCGTGGTATTCACGGGTGGTATTGGATTCATGATTTGCATCACTGGTACGGTATGTGTATGTCCATGTTCGACTGAATTAAGTTTCTTCAAATTGTTGCGTATTCTCGCTTCGCTCACTCAATCAGCGCATCCTGTGACTCATATCCCCCCCCCCAGCGATTACGATACCTCCTTTCTAGTGTCCATTTCTATTGTATTCTCCCGTGTTCATATTCATGGTGACGGAAATAAGTAAAGTTCAAGGCGGTCTTGAAGCAGCCTCTTCGAGAAGCACACTGTCCTGAACGGTAGCGTTTCTGCTGCTGGTGCCTTGCTGCCTGACGTCTGTGTAATTATATGTATAGATAGCAACTTGTGGATTTGGTATTAGTTGTTCATATCTTACACTTTCATGCTCCATTGTGGGTTTTTTAATCTCTACATTAAAAAAAAAGTAGTAGAGAAAAATATTGTTCCGACAATCCGGGAACAAATCGTCCAAACACAGAGGTCACCACTTAACTGAGATGGTTAGAAGTATGAACCAAGTTGTTGAGGCCTCAATCCGCCCCCCCCGCCCAAGTTGTTGAGGCTAATTTTAGGGCTCATTTCACTGATGTGGTCCTTGCTGCTGCTCATGCTACTATCCCGCGTACGTCCACACAGCCGCGGCGGGTTCCTGTTTCGTGATGGACGCCTGCTTGCGGGCAGGCCATTCAGGCCCGCCGGCGAGCGTTGCGTGCATTCACGGTCAGCCCGACTACTGGCAACTTTGTAGCGTTTAAGCGCTGTCGTGCCCGTGCCAGGTATGTCATCCGTGAGGCTAGACGTGCTTCGTGGGCAGCTTATGTTTCGTCGATCACGCGCTCCACGCCTTCTCAGCAGGTGTGGCGGAAGGTGCATCAGATCTCGGGGAGGAGCGTGCCTTCCCCGGTTTCACAGCTGAAGGTGGCGAATACCGTGATCTCTTCTGTGCCAGATATCGCCAATTGTCTTGCGTCTGCATTTGCGCGGGTCTCGAGTGATGACCATTATGATCCTGGTTTCCTCGGGATTAAGCGTAGAGAAGAGGCTCGCTTTCTTGACTTTCGCTCCGATGGGCTAGAGGAGTACAATTTACCATTTACCTGGCAGGAATTTGTTTCAGCTTTGTCCAAGTCGCATGACTCCGCCCCGGGGCCTGATGATGTTCACTATCAACTGTTGAAACATCTGACCCTTGCCTCCCAGCAGTTCTTGCTGGGGATGTTCAACCGTGTGTGGGCAGAGGGCTCTATTCCAGCAGCGTGGAAGACAGCAGTGGTCATCCCGATTGTAAAACCGGGCAAAGACCCTACTTCTCCTTCCAGTTATCGCCCAATCGCTCTGACTAGCTGTATCTGTAAACTTATGGAACGGATGGTCAGTGAGCGGTTGGTGTGGGTGTTGGAATCACGGGGATTCTTATCTGTGTCCCAGTGCGGCTTTCGACGGTTTCGGTCAACTATCGATCATCTAGTTGCCCTTGAATCAGATGTGAGGGAGGCTTTTCGCCTGCGTCATCATCTGGTTCAGGTTTTCTTTGACTTGGAGAAGGCGTATGATACGACGTGGCGTTATGGGATTCTCCGTAATCTCTATAACTATGGCTTGAGGGGACAGATGCCACTGTTGCATTCTGCTTACCTCTCAGGCCGTTCTTTTCGCGTTCGTGTCGGGGCGACTCTTTCCCGCCCATTTGTCTTGGAGAATGGTGTGCCTCAAGGAGGTGTTCTTAGTGTCGTCTTGTTTGCTAAAGGGATCAACCCAATTGCTCAGCAAGCTGCTGTTCCCCAGTCATTGTTTGTCGATGACTTCGGCCTGCGCTTTCGGGCAGCTCGCATGCAGACCTGCGAGCGGCAGCTACAGCTGGTAATTAACAAAGTCCAGACCTGGGCGGTAAGTAATGGTTTCCGTATTTCTCCGGACAAGACTGTGTGCATCCACTTTTGCCGCCAACGAACACTGCACCGGATCCTTGCCTGTACTTGGGACAGGCACAAATTCCTGTTGTCCCACAGGCACGTTTCCTGGGTCTGGTGTTCGATTCCAGGTTGTCTTGGCTTCCACACTTACGTCAGCTTAAAGACAAGGCTTTGCGGGCGCTTAACATCTTGCGGGTCCTGTCGAGCACTTCATGGGGTGCCGATCGCGCTGCCATGTTGCGCCTCTACCGAGCCCTTGTCCGCAGCAAACTTGATTATGCGTGTATGGTCTATGATTCGGCTAGTGACTCCACTCTCCGGATGTTGGACACTGTGCATCACAGTGGCCTGCGTGTGGCGACTGGGGCTTTTCGAACTTCTCCAGTGGTCAGCCTCTATGCTGAGGCCTCGGAGCCACCTTTTGCCATTCGTCGGCGACAGCTTGCCATTCAGTATGCTGTGCGTTTGCGTGCTGTGCAATCCAGTCCTGCTTGGTCCATGGTTTTTGGGCCAGACTTGCGAGTCGGTAGACGCAGGGTGGGTAAGGGTGATTTCCGCGATAGGCTCCAGCAGTCCTGTCAGGAGATAGCCTTTGAAATGCCCTGCGTCTTGAGGCTTGGGAGAATGCCAGTTGCCCCTTGGCTTGTCCCAGGTGGCAGTTTCATTTTTGCTCTGGCGTCCCTCCCGAAGGGTTCCACTCTACCAGCAAGGTACTTACAGGAGTTCCGGCGGCTGAGTTCTCAGTACGCCGGTTATCTGCGCCTGTTTACTGATGGGTCGAAGTCCGACGTTGGCGTGGCGTGTGCTTGTGTGTGTAAGGGTGTAACGGTTGCCCATCGCGTTCCATCAGGCTATTCTGTGTTCTCTGCAGAGCTTTTGGCTCTTGGTTTGGCGGTGGAATGGATCCTTGACCTTCAGGGCACGCATTTCATTGTCTTTAGTGATTCCATGAGTGCCCTGGAGTCCTTGGCGAATTACAATCCTCGGAACCCCTTGACACAACGTGTCCAAGCTTTGCTTTCCCGCTTGCCTGGCCAGAGGAAAACCGCGCTTTTCTGCTGGATCCCGGGCCATGTTGGGATAGCAGGGAATGAACAAGCTGATTCTGCTGCGAAAGGGGCCCTTTCTGGCCCTCTCGGTAGGGATCTCAGCCTTGTTCCCTCAGATGCCTATCCAACTCTGCGTCTGAGGTTACACGCTTTTTGGCAAACCTTGTGGGACAGACAGGATGGTAATAAGTTAAAGGGACCATTAAAGGCACTGTCGAGGAGTGGCACTCGGCGTGTCGCCGCAGTCGCCGTGAGGAGGTTGTGTTAGCCCGTTTGCGAATTGGTCACACCCGACTTACTCACTGTTTCCTTTTGCAGGGGGTTGACCCTCCTGAATGTTCTTGGTGTCGACGGCCACTTACGGTCCGGCACTTACTTGTTGATTGTCGCCATCTTGATGGTGTTCGTCGTCGGTTCCATCTTCCGCATGACATTGTGCGTCAGTTGGGCGATAAGTCTGTCCTCCTGTCCGGTGTTTTTCAATTTTTGCAGGAGGTACAGATGTATGACAAGATTTAGATTAGGGGTTTGAATAACATCTCTGTAATGTGTGGTGCAGTGGCAACCCGGACCACTGCACTGTGACTGAGGTTGGCGCTAATGACCAAGATGTCGACGCGCCATTAAGCCTCAATCCCCTCCCCCCTAATTTTAGGGGCATTGTTTTTAAACAATAGTTGATTAAAATGCTGATCAACGTCAAAGTAATACTTTAAAAAATATAACGTGATAATCTATACGTGATAGCTGTCATTTTAATGATAAGTGTGTGATACGTATAAGTATCAGTTTCGATTCCGGGTTACTTGGCGCTTGCGTAATATTGTTGCGCATCTTGCGTCAGTACAGTGTGCTAAAATAAGCACACCTTACCATGATTGGTCAAGAGCACTCCCTTTCTGTTTTCTCATTGTGTCAGACCGTTTATGCTGGAAAGATATCGGTATCGGATCGAGAAAAACATGTACCGATCAATCCCAAAAAAGAAAAAAAAACTATTAATAATCCGACGTTGCGTATTACGTGCTGGCCTTGAAATACACAAACGCGAATAACGTCGAAAATAGCGAGATTTCATCCGTGTCGGTTTTTTATGACAGCAATTCGTACACAATTTACAAATTGCTGTAAATTACAAAGGAGTAAAAGAAACACTACGGCACAACAGCAACAATCATACACTAGAACATCACAAATTTGCCTGGGGAGGCGGGGGAATCGTAGAATAAAAGTCACAAAATGTTGATAATAAAACACTGGTTTTATTTACCGGGCGGAGGAGGTGTTCGAAAAACTTTCACTGGCCCTTGTCATTCTTGATGTTTCAACAGTACATTCCCGCCCACACCATGAAGAATTCTGTGGTAGTTTTGCGTTCCCCCTGACGTGCAACAAGCGTCATGGTGGTAACCAGAGGCGGACTGTCGACTCAACAGGCGAGTCGGGAAGGTGACAGCCAGAGGCCACTTTTTTTTTCACAATATTAGGGCAAAACCAGGGACGTAACGAAGTGCACTTGGCCGGGGTGGGGTGAAGACGGATAAAATTCTTCGAATCGCCCACCAGCTATGGAGTCTGGGGGTGAGCTTCCCCAGCGTGGTCCGGGATCGAACCCCGGAAGTTAACGGATTTTTTTGGTATTCTACGGCCTTTCCTGACTTCAAATGACACGAATTAGACATTGCTTAGGGTGTCACAAAAATAAATAAAAGACAATAAATGAACAGTATGGAGAGACTTTTTTTTAATCCCTTCCCATGCCCAAAATTTATTTTTGTTGGCTTTAGAAAAATGCTGGATCCCAAGTGATTTAACCCTAGTGATTATTAGGTCCTAGTTTCGTGGGGTGGGGACTTTTCAACATCATTGTTTGATGCAAATAATAAAGGGCGGAACCAGAACAAAGTTTTTTTGGGGGGGAAGGGGTGGGGGAAGGGTTTATCACGTGTTTTTTTTTCCAATTATTTTTGTTTAATTTTTGTCTTAGTTTAGCTACATTCTGTCGAACAATTTCTGCAATTTTTGCGAGTTTACATGGAGGGGGGCCACAGGTACTTGGTAGGGCTGGGCGATAAATCGATATTTCTATATTATCGCAATATACACCACACGCGATATTGATATTGCAATGCTTTTAATGTTTCTGCGATCATCGCAGCTTCGAGCTCAATTTGTCTGGTTCACATCGGGACGCAACGTTGTCGATAATTTCGCTGTATATTGACCGATTTCGACGTTCAAATACACCATTATAATCGTTTTTTGGCCAGCTTTCCAATGGTGGACACCACAAGCCTCTAGCTGTATCCGTTCTGAAGTTGTATCTAATAAACCATTTGATTTACATTTTTAAACAAACATGACCTCTAAATGGATACGAAAAATTGCTGCTCACTGCCAATTTTAACAGGACTAATGCTACAAAGTGATGTCTGTTGATTAATTAATATCAATATTTTCACATCGCAACAGGTCACCTAATTATGCAGAAATTGTTAGAATTGAGCGCACTTTTATTTAGGTGAGGTTTTATTCTGAGAGTGGCTTATCTGCGAGTGCGGCTTATGTGGTATTTCAAATACTTAAAATGTTTGAAGGTGCTTAGCCTAATTATTTTGAATAAATAAGAATAATTTTTGTTTATAATAGTGTATTAACACTACACTAACTAGGACTATCATGTACGTACATTTAGGCCTAGAAGTAGTAGTACTAGGCCTAAATTTGTGTAGTTTGTAGACTTACTGTTGGAGTAGTGCTGTTATGACCAATTGATCAAATTAAGACAGCTCGGCCTACATGTTGAGAAATATCGCAATAATCGCAAATATCTCGTATCAAGGTGCTGCGATAATCGCGTAGTTGATATTTCATTATCACCCATCCCCTAGTCCTCGGGCTTCAGTCTCCTCGGCGTCTTCCTTGGATCTGCCCTCGACAACAATTTTTTCCAATTTCCGCATTTTAAAGCATGGAAGGACCTACGCCTAGTTAAAGGGCAATTACATCCATTTTGACATGCATGTTTGACTTTTGGATCACTTACACAATAACTAAACGCAAGAATTGCGGTAAGAATACGTTACGTACCTCCGATTCAACAATTTAATTACTGCATCATGAAATTACTGCATCAGAAATTAATGCCTACTGATGTCACTCTTCGATTTCGACACGCAGCCGAATGAGATAGCTGTATTGACTGTGAGAGCTCAAGCGTCTGACGGCCTTAGCTGGCCGGCAGCGTAATGGCCAGCTAAGGCCATCAGACGCTTGAGCTCCTCACATTCAATACAGCTATCTCATTCGGCTGTGTGTCGAAATCGAAAAGTGACATCTGTCGGCATTAATTTCTGCGCGTTCCAGCAAAACAATGGCGATCTCCGTGTCGTGTTTTCATGATGCAGTAATTAAATTGTTGAATCGGAGGTACGTAACGTATTCTTACCGCAATTCTTGCGTTTAGTTATTGTGTAAGTGATCCAAAAGTAAAGCATGCATGTCAAAATGGATGTAATTGCCCTTTAAGAACACAAACTTGCTAGGAGTAAAAGAAAGAAAATATTGAAAATGTAAGCCATTCAGAGAATATAGTCAAGGTGCTAGGCCAGGCTTTAGTATTTGTTTTAATTCGGTCATGTGACTCATGGTATTTTTGCTGAGATGCTTTATTTCTCATTTTATATGACTGTGGGAAACACACATAACGATAATCCGATACAGATCATTCTCAATGGGCTTGTACTGCAACGTACAACTATAAGTAAGGAGTAGGAACAATTCAGGGCTTGCCTTCGTAAGCTTAGATAGTCTAAGTGTCAGTCATATAGCCAGCTGGAGAAGTTTTAGTTTTACTACCGAAATCCAGGTTCTTTTGACCGGGCGCAGAACGGACTTTCTAACCGAGATGGCCTTCCAACCCTCCTGACTTTCGTTTATAACTAATTTTGACGGTTTTCGTCGTGTTAAAGAAAATTGAAAATTCCTCACCGATTCGCTCACTTTCGTGACAGAAGAAACGTCAACTTCACTTTATCTTTATCTTATAACCTCCATGGCTAATAGTAACCGAATGATCCGTGCGTTAATGTCCTGTCAGTTAATGAAATCACTCCAGACACAATGCGTACGTATACATTTTGTTAACTTCATGAAGGGCGGCTTCCGCGCAATACGCAGTCGCAGCTGCTCCTTCATTCATTAATCGTGATGACGCGAGATACCGCAACTACTGTAGCCTATGAACTGCGGCCTTCTGTGGTTGAAACTCGAAATTTCGTAGTCGTACTTGGAGGACAAAAAAGTCTTTTACACAACCAACGTTGCTTGCAAACTGAGAAGAGTTGATTTAGTAATTACAGCCGAAAGGTGTGCAACTTAGCAAGAATAAATAAAGAGTAACCGTGTGTTAGAAAAAAAATTTAAAATAACACACTGAATTTCCTTTCTAACTTGTTTATTTCCGCTGAGAGGCCACTAGCCTAATGCGAGAGGCCAGTCAGGAATTCCCAACCCCCGGACATTGCCAGTCCGGGTCTGCGGCCTGATCTTTTGGTAGAGGAGAGTTTCACAAGATGGTGGCAAGCAAGGCCGTATTTTCAATATGTGTGTGTGTTTTAGCATTTTGTTGTGAACAAGAAAGGCATTGTCCCTTTCGAAAATTAAAATTCTGTGATATGATATTTTACGACATTGTGAAGATTTGTTATACGGGACGGAAAAGCCAGTGGCTCAAAATGGGATAAATAAATACAGATGCAAACCTATTTACGTTGCCTTTTGAACTTATATGTCAGACTGCCTGATCGGAGAATCGAACCCGCGACCTTTGAAATCAAAGGCCGAGGTTCTACCGCTGAGCCATACTGACATGGCCGTATTCGCCGTGAGGAGGTGGTGTTGGCCCGTTTGCGCATTGGTCACACTCGACTTACTCACTGTTTCCTTTTGCGGGGGGTTGACCCTCCTGAATGTTATTGGTGTCGGCGACCACTTACGGTCCGGCACTTCCTTGTGGATTGTTGCCATCTTGATGGTTTTCGTCGTCGTTTCCATCTTCCGCATGACATTGTGCGTCAATTGGGCGATAAGTCTGTCCTCCTGTCCGGTGTTTTTCAATTTTTGCAGGAGGTACAGATGTATGACAAGATTTAGATTAGGGGTTTGAATAATATCTCTGTAATGTGTGGTGCAGTGGCAACCCGGACCACTGCACTGTGAATGAGGTTGGCGCTAATGACCAAGCTGTCGACGCGCCATTAAGCCTCATCTCCCCCCCCCCCCCCGTATTCAGTACGAGGCCGTACGAGGCAGTGTCAGCAGGGACGACGCTAAGGGGGGGGGGCAAGGAGCGGCGCCCGCCCTCCCTAAATTTTTGCCCCCAACCTGGCTCCCCCCACCATCAGATCAAAATCAGACGTATAATAGAAGAAAATTCTGGTTACTTATTTCGAAAACTCGTTAGTTTCTTTCACAGCGACAGGATGTAATTGATGGTACATGAATGGAGCATAGTTGTTACTGTGAAAAGTGTAAAAGCATCTTTTTTTCAGATGAATTTAAAAATATTAAAAAAAAATGGTGTAGAAAACAGTTGAGAACGTTGGGTGTCAGAAAGAGAATTGCAAGTGTGTTATTTTTACTTTTATTCTTTTTTTGTTGGATGGGGGACCGCAAAAGTAGAATTTTTCGGTTTGGGGGGGGGGC
>JAHWFP010260272.1:6151-26858 GCA_023313725.1 Lithobius niger
CGTTGTTCACAGTTCTTCACACAAAAATCTAACGATCTGGGTTTCTCGAAAAAATCATGGGGCAAGAAGGATGCCAAACTGGAAATAAGCAGTTGTCCACAGTGCTTTTATAGAAATTTACTGCAGTCACTGCTGGCAAGGTGAAAGAAGGTTTTACAGTGGTAAGAGAGCTGCACTGAATAAGTGAACGAAGCGAACGAAAATAAACGTTTATTTTCCAGTGTGTGCAAACTTTTGATTAAAGAAACTGACTTTGATAAAGCATGGACATAACACAATTACAGATGGCAGACAAATCCACACGTTTATTGCACACGTTCACAGGATGGATAATTGGGTATCTCCTAAGCAGGTGTTCACAGTGACTGCTGTAGAAATTTGGTTGTGCCATGCTGGTCACTGAAGGCAAGGGAAAAGAATGTTTTACAAATTCAGTTAGAGAAGTGAACAAAATTCAGTGTTTGAGTTTGTTAGCCAGTATGTGCCAAATTGGGATTTTAAAAGAAACTTACTTTGATAAAGCATCGACATACACAATCATGACAACAAAACCAGACGTTTATTGCTGCACCCGTCCGGAGGAAGGGCTTCTTCTAGTACATAATTAAATCCTTAATGCCAAGCAATGCTGACTCACGACAAACCTTCCTCAAAAATCCCAACATTTAAGACCAGAATGTTCGTCCTTGGTCCTGAGAATGGAGCCATAGCAGGGTCGCTTTCGATCGACAAGCAACCTTGTTTTACCAAGAGGCCGACGATGCTCAACGTGCAACGGGCATTCACTCCACCACACCAGGAAATGACGCACACTCTCCCACCCATTCTTGCAATCACGAAGAGAGGAAAACAAGCCTAGGGGGACAGGACTCATGCTGCAAAGCTTTGCTTCCCGTGCGAACAACCCTATAACGCCTGCCACCATCTTTGTCAGATGAGTTGTTAAATTTATTGAAGGACAATCATTAAATTCACCAGGACAAGAAACACACTCTCTTTTGGGCTTGCAATTAACAGAACCAAGACAAAAGCTACTCCCTCCCACCCCAACAACTGTCGGGGTTAATTTATGGATGAATCCGTATCCAAATGAGTTAATTAGGACTAACTCACCAACAAGTTCAGACTAGGTAGTCAAAGCATTAATTCCAGTCGGAGATGCAGGCAAATTCTCAAAGTATGATACACTCCACAATGACATAACTCAGATGACTACTAAACACAACTGCGTTTTTTTCTTTTTTACTCGTAGTAAATAACGAACTTGATTTATCAATACTTCACGACGGATAATTTTTAGACTGGCCTCTCCTTAAAATTTGACTGAGCAAAACTACTGAGTTTGTTTTCTGGTAACAAGTGGAAGTTTACATAAAATAATGGCTTTGGCCCTGATTTAGGACACTCGGATTGAGCGAGCTAAAAAAAATATTTACAAATAGTAGTTGGGTACAATTTTTGCCCCCAATTTATATTAGAAAGAAGCCAAACATCAAAACCATTTGAAAAACCGTTCGAGAGTCATTAAGTTTGGTGTGCGGAGTTGTTGTTGTTTGTTTTTTAGGGAGCACCAACTTGAACTGGGTTATTATTGGATGGAGAGACAGTGTGCACAACAAAGAATAATTTTGATCGAAGAATCCAACAAAGAAGAAATTATTTAATACTGCAGTAAAACATGGGCTACGCTGGACGCTGGTCTCATCCACACGAGCAGAGCAAAAAAGGCTTCAACATTTGATCCTTGTTTAATACACGTACAAAAAAGTTTTTTTCTATTTAATCTTTCTTGTTGAGTAATACCATATGAAAAAAAAGGACCCTTTTTTAAAAATGTATTTTCTTGGAGCCTTCAGTCAAATGAAACAAACTAACGCTCGTACAGATGAACCGGCTTAATTTTGAACCTTACGCCGCGTGTTTTTGAAGGAGAAAAATATACACTTAGGGCAAACCCTGGGTAGGGAACCGTGAAACTTCTGATTATTGCGAGGGAACGAGATAATGTCCAGAATTGCACCCATATCTGCTGAAGGAGTATGGTAGTGTCTTAGGCGGTGTTTATAAAGTTGATTTCGATGCATATGCATGACGCTCGACGCTTGAAAGTAGAGCTTTTTCGATGCTCGATGCTTAAGCGTGAGCATTTAAACATACAGAGCTGTAGGTTTGCCGTGCTCACAGCTGAAGCCATTGTGCCAAAAGGAGGAAGAACAATAATGCCAATCGGGAATTTCTAGGATCTTTTACATACCACAATCGACATAAGCACGAGGCATCATAGGGCCCTTCCCTTCCCGAAAATACCAGGGGTGGCTGAGGTCAGGAATCGAACCTGAGACCTCTTGCACGTGAAATGGGCGTACTAACCATTGGGCTATCTTGCCCCATTATACATTTAGAACAGGCAAAGCAACGGTCGCGTTCTGGTCATTTTTGAGTGTCATGCGAATGCCAACTGGACCTAGATTGGTGAGCTGCAACAGATTCCATCGACACCACAAGATAGAAAAATGTGGTGTGCTAAAAGGGTGAATGCTCAAAATAGACAACCAACTATCTTAATTACAATGGTCCTGACCCATATGGCATCGAACCTTGCCGCTGTAGAACGGTGAAGTTGTGAAACAGTACAGTAGTGGCCAGAATTAAGGAGGTCATGCATTCAAGATTTATAAATGAAGCAGAATGGAGCGGCAGCTTCTCTAGCTAAACGTGGTGACGTCACAGAAGGTTGGCCAGACTCTATCCTCGAGCAGGTGCTTGCACGACCTTCGTGTGCCAAGCGAAGTGTTCCCACTTACTGCTTTTAGTTTATAAATCCACTTTGGCCTATAGAGCTCGTATAGCTGAACCGGATGAATTTTGAATTTAATGGACGTTTTAGAAGCGAAAGTCCCGTAAGGGCAGAGGCAAACACGAGAATTCGAACTGGGAAACGTCCGATAATGAGAGGGGCTGCAAGAACGTGAAGAACAGGCCTGAACAGCTCCCATAGTTGCTGACGAACTGGTAGCCACTCACACCACTATGGCCGACAATAACTTTCAGGGACTTTCAGAAGATCCTCTTTCCAGTCACCAACCAACTTAGCTGTCCCATCGCTCAGCCAGCTTGACACAACTGCAGTTAGCTATTTTCCCTTAGCTTACTGCAGTTGTGTCAAGGAGGCTGAACAATGGGAGAGCTAAGCTGGTTAGTAACTGAAAGAGGATCAATCCCTGCGATGAACTATTTGGACGATATGATTGAGTTCACCAAAATTGGTGGCGCCATTGTCCCGTAAATCCAGGTCAAACGAATTACGTGACAGTTTCAGCATTCTTACCCTTTACCGTTCTTTTTATTAGCTTTCCAACAGAAAAGTCCACAGCTTACAACAAAACCACATTTCTCGATTACGAACATAAATTTTAAAATCGTTATTTGACCAACCAACCAACTTCGGAAAGGGAAAGCCTATAAATTACGATAATAAAATGATTTAAGACGAGAGTTTGCTCCACAAGAGATGGTATTTATTGCCTGCAGCAGTGAGCAATTTTGATGCGCACTTCCGATCAACAACGATTAATTTTTCCCTTCATAAAAAAAAAAGTACCGCGTTTTAACTTGTCGAAGTTCCTCCTCGATCATCTTTGGCTTTTCGATTTCTGTTCTTTTCTTTTCTCATCTTTTCTTTTTCCTTTTCATTTTCTTTATCCCGTTTGTTTGCAATCGCCAGGGTTGACTTGGCAACAAGCCAAAATGAGGTTTCCCTTTCTCCCGCCGACGGCGTCTTCTTTTATAGCCCAATGGCGATCGGCGAACGGAAAAAAAATCGGAATAAGAATGAAAACGAGCCCTATTCCTTGTGAGCCTCCGTAGTCTGCAAGGTTGAAGGGAACTCATTTCTTCCTGGTATCTTCCCCCTCCCTCCCCCCCTGCCCAGCTTACAATCGTGAGACGTCTCTCCTCCGTCCTTTGAGAGCACATAACCGAATCTATTTATAGCAACATGTCGACCTTACAAGTTCAAACTCAGTGCAAGGTCACATTGACGCAAGTCAATGAAGAACACGTGTGGAAAATCTTGACCTGACAGCCTTGTTGATAGACGATTAATGGTTGACTTCTGCAAGAACAAACAAAGATGGCGCTCTTGTTAGCAACACGTTTTTAGTGCTCCTCCTTCAAGAGTCACTGCCTGAGATATAAGACGAATGTGAAGTAGAAAAAGCAGTCAGGACTATTGCAGGCGTTAAGGAATCCAACAGGGTAAGAATCTGCACTATTTTTAACATCTTTTGCACCATAATGACAAGATCAAAACGTTCGGCAGGAGCGCCGTCTGCAAGCCAGCAAATGGTAGAATCCCTTGATAGTTGTGTGACGCATTTGTGTGAAATCCATATTGGAATCGCAAGAATTTATGACTCAAATCATGTCGGCATTAATGGATAAGGTGATGGTGAAAGTGTTGGATGAACTACGAGCATCACTTCAGTTTAATGTTGACAAGGTGCACGAACTTAAGCCAGCCTGGACTCTCACAAGCATGAAGTCGACCAACTTCGCCAGGAACTGGCCTGCAAGGCTGACGAACGCGAGCCAGGAGAAATAACCTCCGTATCTTTGGTGTGCCTGAGGCGGAGGGGGAAAATGTAGATGCTGTCGCTGTTGATCTGTTCTGCAACAGGCTAAAAGTAGGGGTGACACTTCATGACATTGACCGTAGTCACAGAGTCGGACGTGCGACTGGAAATCGGCCACGCCCAATAATTGTCAAGTTCGTTTCGTATAGGAAGCGGGCGGAAGTATTTCGCTGGAAGAAAAATTTGCGGGGCAAAATAACTGTCAGAGAAGATTTGACCAGCACAAGACTCAACCTGTTAAAAGTTGATAAATTTGGACTTAAGCAGGTGTGGACGGCTGACGGAAAAGTTGTTGTGCTGGACAAATCTAAAAAGAAACATTTTATCCAGTCGTTTGAAGAGCTGTCAGCAATAGCTAACTGATGATTTTGTTTCGTGCAAAATGCATTTTTTCCATTTGTTTTTCAATCCTATGACTTTTTGATTTTTTGATTTTGCTTAATTATTAATATTTATTCCCTGAACATGTAAACTGCCTTTCAAACCCTAAACATGTCTTCTTGTTTACGTTTTCTCTTCGGTTACACTCTTGAATCTGCATATTTTGCAAATTTCGTTTTTATAATTTTTCTTACTAGCATTTTTTTTTTACAATTTTGTTTTTTTTTTCCTGCCTGTATAAATTTTTTTAATATTTTTTTTTTAACTGGACATGTTACATTTTTCTTCTCCTAATGATTTTTGTGCTAACCAAACTGAAAAGGGACACATAGGACAGTTCGATGTCGCAGCTAATCTCTTATCTAACTGTCTCCATACTTCTTCTTACTATTCATGTAATGATTTCAATGAGGCATTATCTAAATTTAATAGCAATGGAATTCCATTCTCCATCCTTGGACTCAATATTCAAAGCTTGCATGCTCATCATCAACAACTTGAAACCATAATAAATAACATTAGTGATAGTCCTGACGTCATTGCATTATCTAAGACCTGGATTGAAGATGGTTTTGAACATATTTACCATTTGAATGGCTACAACTGTGTTGGTAATAACAAAGGTAAAATGCGTAACGATCATGGTGGAGTGATGCTGTATCTTAAAAGCTCTTTGAAATATATAGTCAGGAATGATCTTGAGCTCGGGACGGGTAGATACACTGCTCAGTCATTATTTGTTGAATTCAAAATTCATGGAAAAAACATTATTGTTGGTTGTGTCTATCGGCCTCCTAGTGGTAACATTGATGATTTTCAACTTCATCTTGAAAATATGTTGGGTAAACTCCGCAAAAGCAATGATGTAATTTATTTAGTAGGAGACTTTAATATAAACCTTTTACATTTTTCTAGTGATAAATCTGTTTCTAAATACTTGGACGTTACAACAGAGTTTGAACTGTGTGTCCTATAGCAGCTGATATTTGTTACTACTCTGTGACGAGGTTTTGAGGACCTAAACACTACGGTTGAAAATGATTTACTCTGGTTTTTAAAGGGATATAGGTACCTTCCAGCGCCATTTCCTCGATCCTCCACATCAAGTACGGCCCCAAAGGTTTATTTACTTACCGTTAGTCTTTCCCTTGCTAAAAATCCGTTTTAAAATGTGGCGTCTAGGAGATTTTCTGTTGAATGTTGGGGAACTTTATTTACGTTCTTCCAGAACGTATATGATGCTTTGCGTGTCTACAATGACCTTGAAGTTTTGTCTGTCTGTGCGCAGAACTAATTTTAATCGTTTGCTAGTAATTACTATGAGATCAAAAATCTAAAAGACTAATGCAGTAAAAATTAAACTTTATTTTTCCAATAGATCTCCGAAACAAAATTATAAGACACTAGTAAAATACATGAATCATTCCGGTTTTTGACGACACAATTAATGCGTTCACGGTGGCTTGTCTATCTGGCACAATGCCAACTGAGACAGTAGCTGCATTCTTCGTTGCGAGGAACGAAGCTACTGTCTCAGTTGACCTTGGCTATGGTAAATGCGTGGATGCGATCAGCGTGTGGCTGTTATAAGCAGGCCGGATGTTGCTTTAAATGAAGAGCATTCACACACGGTCATAAAATGAGCAACCGATAGTTTCGTTGACCACTATAACATATTATCGAAGTCCCTTTCACAACGCCATCTTGGCTCATGCAGTATAAAACATGGGGTTCTCAATCAATAAGATCCTTGCATGGCGTGTGATGTCACTAATTTCAGCCATTGAAATGCTTATGCAAGATTATCGGCACTTACCCCATCCTCACCCCCTGGTAAAAGATGCAGAAGTCTGCATTTCCATACACAATTACTCCAAGTAAACCTTCTGTAGACAAGCCGTGACTGTGCACGACAGTTGTCATAGGCTTCTAATGGAAAACTGACCAAGAAAGGCAAGGTTACCGTGTTACGTTACCGTGCCAGAACAGTTGAATTATCAAAGGACCTGACCAGGCAGTAATGACTGTGTAGCACCATTTCATCTGCGGCCTTCAGGCCAGAAACAATAGGACATCACCACGACATCACATTTGCTGCAGTGCTTCGGTCACGTTGGCGTCAGAGCTTGGCCTCAAAGAAGGAAATAAAAGTGGTAGGGTAAGAAGGGTATAAACCCTTATTTTCGTAGCTAAAAGTTCAGCATGACGTCACAAATGCCACCTTTACGAACTCCCGTCGGTTGGAAAAGCAGGCACTTACCTCTACTAAATGACTTATTGGTCAACACCCAATACCCCCTAAGTAATTATTATGTACATCCTATATACGCCACCAATCGGTATCCTGGTAGAATTCATAGCTGGAAAGTCGTTGTCGGTGAAATTCACACCTATATATGTATATATGTAGTTCAGTGATATTTGTAGTCTCCATTTTGCCATTCGTTATAATAATAATATCTTTTGCTAGTAAGCAAGGTTAACAGCAGGGCGCAAGGCCGCTTATGCTGCACCCAAAAGAGAGAGTAAAAAAAATTAAGTAAAAACTGTTTAATAGGTCCGCCTTAGAAAATGGTCAAGTGGTTATTTGCAAATGATCCTCAGAAAGGCACTGACCGAGGTGGCAGATACAGCACACTCCGGAAGCGAGTTCCAGATCTTGACTACACGGAGAGGAAAAAAATGCCTCCGGCAGTTTGTTCGCGATTCGGAGACCTGCAATTTATAAGAGTGGCCCCTTGTCTGAGTAGCTGAAGAAAAATCGAAAAAGGGAAGGTCGATTGGCAACTCTCCCCGTACAATTCGAAAAGTCAGTGCAAGGTCGGCCCAAATCCGACGTAACTCGAGTGGCTGAAGTCCAATCTCGATATACGATCAGCAGGCGGGTGATCTTTAAGGTTAGCTACACGTTTTGTGAATTGACGTTGAACAGCCTCCAGGCAGTCAATGTCGTGTAGGCGATACGGTGACCATACGGGGCTTGCGTATTCGAGCAGAGGACATACGTTAACCTTAAACGCCCAAACTAAGGTAGAAACCTGAGACTTCACGAAACACCGCCTAACCAGGGCCAGGCGACGGTAGGCCTGGGCCGAAATTTTGGAGCAATGTAATGAAGATTTTAGATCTGGAGAAAACCAGAAAGCCAGGTCCTTAACAGTATCCAAGACTGAAAGATCGGATGACGCCAGAGTATACATCAAATGTGGGTTTGCAGAGCCAATATTAAAAACACCCCATTTTTCTCTGGACAGAGGGAGTTGCCACAGCTCCGACCATCGTTGGATAAAGCTCACATCTGAATTTTAAAGGTAACCATCGTTGAAACAATGGATAGTTGAACAAATTTTAAGATCGTCCGCGAATTTGAAGCATGGCCTTGCACCATCAGCACAAAATGGCGACAAGTCATTCAGATAAATCACAAAAAGTAGCGGACCGAGGACGGATCCCTGCGGCACCCCGCTACCCACCCGAGCAAATTTAGAGCTAGAGGATTCAACCACCACACACTGCCTGCGACCTGAGAGGAAGTCTGCAAGCCAAGCAAGTAAATTTCCACCAACTGACAGCAGCGTTAGTTTGTGTAGAAGTTTTGAGTGAACAACAGATTCGAAGGCTTTCATAAAATCAAGATATATGACATCGGTTGGGATGCCTAGGTCGGTCGCAGAAGCCCAAAGGTCAAGCACTAACAAAAGTTGCATCACTACAGACCTGCCAGGCAGAAAACCAAACTGGATACCACCGAGTAACTTCCGCTCCTCCAGAAATTGAAGTAAGGATTGACAGATAAGGGTTTCCATGATCTTGCATGGAACAACCGTAAGTGCGATTGGCCAATAGTTGGCAGGGTTTGAAGTATCACCCTTTTTATAAATCGGGATGACGTCAGCAGTTCTCCACATAGAAGGAACGGAACCCGTAGACATGAACGGATTAAAGATGAAGGTTAACGCAGGAGAAATTTCGTGGATGAGCTGCTTGTAAAAATATGCAGAGAAGCTGTCTCGACCAACTGCATGGCTGGGCTTAATGGAATACAATACCTGAACCACCTGTTCAACAGTAAAGATAACATTTGTACAATCCCCTGTTATTTTGGTGCCGGATATGCCACCTGGGACAACGCTGCAAGGTTCCACACTACAACCACTCTGACTCGCACAGTTAAATGGGGGATAACGTCGTTGTCTGTAACAACATTGGAGAGAAAAGTTGAATTTAAAAGTTCGACTTTGGCTGTATTAGAAGTTAGGTAAACACCATCAACCAGAAAAGGAGGTAGGGTACGAGCCGATTGCGTTTTGGTTTTGTGTAGACGAAACAAGCTAGACAGACTACCATCCCCAATGGCTGCAACATCGTTTTGGTTTCGCCAATTATTAAGCATAAGCCGTTTGCCTCTGTGAATATGGAAGTTTGGTTGAAGGGGAAGGAAACTTTTTGTAGGTCCTCCATGCTGTAAGTTAATCCACCAGTCGCGCTTTTTTTACCCACTGTGCTTGAAACCGTGTTTGTTACGTCACACAAAAACAGCCAATCACTGCTTATAACAAATTTTGGTCTTTTATACCTACGCCTATCGTTTTCTTGTTGGTGGCGATAATGAACGATGGCTGCCATCTCGCCACATTCCGAAAGCTCAATTTATCATTGATTTTATCTGTTAGACACTTCAGGTTAAACTTAACAAGGAATTATTCAGTTTATGGTAACAGCAGTTGTTATTCGAACAGAATGCTCTCTGCCTGATTCATTGTGATTTCACCACCAGTACGAAAGACGGAAAACCTGTAGATGGCCGCCTGGTTTGTTTGGGGTTTGGTGGCTATAGGCAGTTTGTTCAGGCACAATGATGCTATACTATAGGCCTAAGGATTAAACGTCGGGGCCTTTGTCAAAATCTACTAAGTGAACTTCTCGTGGGAAACTACACCGTCTACGGAACTGTGCAGCAGTTGTGCACGACAGGCACCTTAGCTTAACCTTTGCTAAATGTGCCATCTTTAGCACAAAACCACGTCGGATCCGTAGAGACGACAGTAGTCACTAAAAAAATAAAAACTGAACAATTCGTCCGCATAAATTAAAATTTGTTTGGGCATTCTACTTTAGTTCTTTATCTGCATTCAGTGACACACTACCCCCTCCATAATTCCACGATGCCCGCACTTAGAAACATTGTGGTTTCTGTTCACAGATTTGGCCGTAGTCCATTTCCTAGCTTTCGTCCTTCAGTTTTCATCTTTTGATGTCTTTTAAAAACAGGGGAAAAAAGGGAAAAAAAAAACTAAATACGAACAGCCAAAAATACTGATGTGTAATGCTATGTCATTCCCGTCACCCTTCCCTTTACAAAACAGTTTTCTTTTAGCCAGCTACGTCGTTGTAGCGTTCTCGCGAGGCAAGTCACGTGCCAGATGCTATTTATAGACTGCCTGGCTTTCAACCAATCAGCGAACGACTTGGAAGAGCGAGTAAACCGACAAAAGGAGAAGTTTTTCGTTGTCCAGAAAACGAACGGTCATGACTGGTTAGCGTCACCCAAAATCTGACACCTCTTTTGAACACCAAACATCACATCAAAATCAACCGCAACTATTTCAATACGTCAGTTTCTACCTTAGCCAGTAAGGAACGATCTGTAGCGGTTAACTATTGGTGACACTACCGTATAGTACTTCAAGATGTTGTGTTTGAATGTTCACCTTTAATCATATCAGTGTAAAAATTATCGCAGAGCACAACGGACCCAACATTGTCAGTAAGCCGAACCGGAAATTGGTAGCGGCCATGTTGTTCCAGCATCTTCTCGTCGTTTGTTTGGTATTTCAAGAATGAGACGCCACTAGCTGAACGCGGCAAACAGACGCCGTGTCTAGCAGTACCCTGCAACCTGCTACTTTGCGCGCTGCCTGTCAGTCACCCGCGGACGCGCATTCACCATTGGTTTTGGAGTGCGCGCAGAAACTTCATCTCAGCCGACCTTTGACGAGGTACTCTTGACAGTTTTGATGTTCGCTGTCGCATCGGCGTTAATTTTTTTTTAATATTATGTCGTTTTTTGCTGCCACTTTCACGAGTCGTAAAATAAAGTATGGTTTACCAAAAGTAAACAACAGTTATATTCCTATTTTGATGATGTTGCGCCACAACAGCGAATCGACATGGGGAAAATGCTGAAAGAACATGACGGCCGCTCATTTCCGAATGGGTCTACTGCCAAGGATAACACCTGAGCAAAAATAATGATGACAAAAATCCACCTGAAATCAGAGTTTTGTACACTCTGAATACGTTGTGCTCTGATAATACAGCGTGTCCCAAAAGTCACTTGCATTTTGAGGGTTAGCGCAGATGTTCAAAGTGTCGTCCGTTTACAGCAATACAATGTCCGATTCGGTTTCCCAGCTCATCTCTGACGTCTGCAAGCATCTGCGGAAGTATTTCACGGATTGTTTGTGTAATTCGGTTCTTTAAGTCATCAACTTTCTCAATAACTTTGACACCGCTTGAAGTGATGGTTTGTCAATACCGGAATGCTGTCGGTGGAATTCAGTTGATGCATCTCTGCAGCTTCGATGGTGGTCACCACATAGCAATACAAGCTCACACGTTGCTCTTCTGTTAGCATGGTCGTGCTTGTGCGTTCCTGTCTAACCCGTTGCCGGAAGTACACTTTTACTCTATGCCAAGTGACTTTTCGGAAACACTCTTTACATGTCAGTACTGTGTACTGGTCAGTACAAATTTTGTGTATTTTGTGAGTCAAAAAAGTTCATGCAGTGTGTACCACCACTACACAAGTCTTGTGGAGACTAAACTGGTATCCAGTGATGCGTATTATTAGTGCACAGGCTCTTCAGAGTGCAGCCTGTGTGTATCCAAGGTTTGAATAAAGGTCATTTTCATATACGCATCGAAAAACTCATCGACCGATGGCACAAAAACCGGCCGCTTCCACCAAAAGTGACGTCACGCTTAATTAAGTCTTTTATGAACGGACTCGCTGAAATGAGTAAAACGGAGGATAGTGTCAGGAAAGAATTGTTTTACTCACCATCGTTTGTACACCAATTATCCATCCGTTGTCAACGGCGTTGCTAAGCAGGTTTACATTAAATACCTGCCGGTAAGTACGTTTAGTAAATATGATCGAGCAACTTGTTGCCTTCTTTATCTTATTGCTTGACGATAATCTCTACCATTTGTTAATTACGTTTACGTAAATAATCTTAGTGAAGAACAACTGCCTGTCCGCCATCTTTTGTCAGCGGCTTCAGCGCAAAATCCGGCTCCTGCATTCGATGATACGATGTCAGCGGTGACGTCACGCTGAGGTTTCAGAAACTCTCCCAAACGTTGATGAGATGACGCTTCAGCGCTGAGTTGTTAGATGAGTTTATGAAAGTGCCCAATATTGAAATAATCACATAACCATCCTTTTCAATTGCTAAAGTTCTATCGAGATGAAGACGTATAATTTTGCTAGGAAATACGTAGGATCTATACGTATTACATGACACAACAGACGTCAGCATCAGCGCATTATCAGGGCTTTAATCTTCCCTAAGGCATAGACAGGAACAGTCTGAGACCAGGCATGAGACCGGGGGGTCACGGTGGCTGAATGGTAACCACAACTACTCACATGCAAGGTTTGTGGTTTGGAGTTTGGGCACTCACTCCCCGTGCAACATTACGAATGAAGGAACCAGTTATTCTGTTGCAAATGCATTATACCTGGTATCAGTACGTTGTACTGACACTGTCAAGTTAGCAGCTGTATTTATAGTTTCAAGTTATCATAGTGATCTAGTGGAGTGAAGGGCCAACAAAAAACCATCATTATTGGTGCTCACTTGTTTTTATTGGTAATTGAAATACTGGCTCCTATGTGATCCTATACTGTTTCTAATAACTTTCTGATATAATTTAGTTTCTTTAACATGTCTTTCCTTTTTAGTAGTTTTTTGGTAGGAAGGTCTGAACTGCATAATATCCTTCATATTCTTGTGTGATGGATGAGGGTGGTGGTGGGAGGGGGCAACTTTTGGCGTTCCCCACATCCTTCACCAAACCTAAAACGGGACCGAACAGTGGATCCCGTAAAAATAATTGTTGCCCTTTCTGATTTTTAATTCGCTCAAATTTGCTACATTTTCTTTCTTGTTAGCTTCACGTTCACTTTTGTTCCCGATCTCGTTAACTTTTTATTAAATCGTCAATTGAAAATGTCAGCTTTCGACAATCTCTTTGAATCTCTTGGCAGCATTAACCGGGGCATTCAAACTGGATGCTTTGTCGATGAGACGAATGCTTTTAATCACAACTAGCAATCAATCGCTCCATTCTTCTGACTCCTACACATCGCCAGAAAATGTTCGGGTTTTTTTTTTCCGATGTATCTTTTTTCCCCCTTTTGGTTCGCTCCAATTTTCTTTCTCGTTATTAACAATCACTTTCACTTACGAGGAATAATGGTAGAAAGGAGGCAGGGGAAAAGAAAAAAAGAAATTTTGTAGAATTCGAAGGGGCTGATGTTCCTTGAAAAAGTAACAATTTTAACGTGAAAACGTCAGCGACAAATTCGATCACACAGTACATTTTTTATTCTGTTCTTCCTTTTTCACTACTCGTCCACTTTTCTTTGTCGTATTTTTATCACATTACTGTGACAGTTTACTGACAACAATAAAGTACCTTTAAACATTGTATCTTTTCTCTTCCGTACTTTCTATCTCTTGCGTTTTTGTTTTGTCTTTTTTTTCTATTCTCTTCCCTTTTCCGCCCTCATTTCGCGTCTATCTTTCCTCTCTTCGCTTCTCTTTCTCCTGTATTCGCTTCACTATAATATTCTGTTCTGTTCTTTCCTCTCTTCTCTTCTGTCCATTCCTTTTCTTTGTCTTTTTTACTTGTTTGTTCTTTTTATTCTTTGCTTTCAGATGCAATCGCTTCGTTCACTCTCCTCTATTCTCTTGTATCCTCTCTTTCGCTTTGTCTCATCCCCCTGTTCCATTCTGTTTGTTTGTTTTCTGATCTGTCCATTCACTGTTATATTCTCTACTTTTGCATTTTGGCCTTCTTTTTCTTTTCTTACCTCTTTTTTTCTTTTATGAGATTTTTCTCTGTTCTGTGCTCTTCTTTGTTCTTCGTTCTCTTCTCCCTTTCTCTTCTATCTTTTCTTTTTAAATCTTTTCTACTTTGTTTTGCTCTGTTTATTCTCTGCTTTGATATTCAATCTCTTTTTCGTCCTGTCTTCTGTTTTCTTTTGTAACTCACTTTCTTTTCTATCCTCTCATCTGTGTTGTCCTGTCACCCCTCACCTCTTCTGTTCTGTTCTTCTCCATGCTCTCTTTATCTTCACTCTGCTTCTCTGCTCTTTCTTTTCTAGGCTCTTATATAAAACTAGCTGAGTCGCTCGCTTCGCTCGCTCATTCCGCGTCGTTCTCGCATCCCCCCCCCCCCCGGGGATGCCCCCCCCCTCATTTAATTTGCCGTTCGGTCGGTAAATGGCATCGTATGTTCGCGCTGCTGGCCGTTGCGTGCGTCCCGGGCGCAGCTACTATCTCAGCGGGGCTTGGCTGCTACTCTTATAATTTGCCGTTCCGTTGGTAGATGGCGGAGATGGCATCGTATGCAGCTGCTGCACCGCCGGTGGCTGCTGCCTCTTTGGCTGCTGCCTCTTTGGCTGCTGCCGATGGCCGCGTTGCGGATTTTGTATAATTATATATAGATACGGATATATATATGAGCAGCAGCAGGGACGAGCAGCAGCAACGGCACTGCGCGTCTGAATTGTAGGAAGGACAGCATTGCGGGAAAGCTTTCCAGGACAGCAAGCTTCTTAAAGGAGCAGCATCGAGACCACCTTGAGTCTTAAATATTTCCGCTGAGCATGAACATGGCTGGTAGAATATAATAGAAGTTATCATTAGAAGGGGGGGGGGGTCATTACCTGTGGGGGAGAGGGGCTGATTTGAGTCACAGGATACGCTGATTGAATGGGCGAAGCAAACGAAAATCAATGTTTGTTAGCCAATGTGTGCAACAACTTGAAGAAACGTAATTCGGTTGAACATGCACATGCACATGGGCTACCACACGTAACCAAACCGTTCATCAAACACCGGCTTCACCTAGTCTCTTATAATGTCTTTTCTCCTCACTTTTATTCTCAGTCCACTACTTTCTTTCATATGTTTTCTGTTTTCACCACTGTACTGTCCTATTCTATTTTATCTTCTCTTCTTTTGCCTTCGTTTTTCGTTTCTCGCATCTCTTCTTTCCTGATTTCCTAGCCTCTTTTCCATGTTGGAAAGCTGTAAAACAATGAACACTTTTCGAATATTTTACGCCTTTCAACCCGTTTTTTTTTTTTTGCCACTACACATGCTTTTCCATTACACAGTTTCAACTTTCTACAACATTTCTGTCGGACAGTTGAACAAACAATTTTTGGTCCAAAAATCTGAACAAATGTTTTCCGAGTCGAAAAACACGTTGTCATGGTAATGCTCATAACCAAGCTATGTGAACAGTTACCAAAGGTCTCAAAATTCGTCCATTGCAAGTATTTACAAAATTTTAGTTTTGATTAGAGATTTTAGTTTCCCTTAAGATCAGTGGATCCTGCTGGAATCTCAGAACCCTCAAAAGTGCTTCTTTTGAATTCATCAAACCTTTTTTGTATAAAACTTTTGTTGCAAACAGCATGTTAGTTGGCAACTAGACATCGTATCAGGCAGAAGCCTAGCCTTCTTGACTTAGTCCTTATATTTAGAGAAGTGCCATCTTATACCTTTCATCACAGTCCTCTGTTAGGTAAGGGAGACCATGAAGTACACACCTTTCACAGTGGAGTCTCACAAAAAATTAACATTCTAGTACTCAGAAATATTACTTTCACACAGATGATTATGTACTTTCAAATAACATCCTTTCTCCCGTCGATTGAATTGAGGAATTCAGGACCAATAATCATCTTCTACGAGTTTTGCTTTCCGAAGTTATTAGAACTTCATTTCACTTCGTACAGCAATACCGTCTACTAGATATTCCTGCATTACACGTTAAGTCCGTTTGTTAATTGACCAAAAAAAAAAGTGAGTTTACTCGGCATTCAAGAGAAACTCAATCCCCCTCCTCCCCAGTAACTTAGCTAATAAATATGCTATGAAAAATGGTTCCACTTGTGTGAAACAAGTTTACAAGATTTAACGATAAATCTTATGTTTCACACCAAAGAAAAAACCTAAACTTCTTTACTTGTATTTAAAGAGGGATAGGAAAACACTACGTGTGAACTGCTTGAAAACAATAGAAGGTATCTTGAACAAATACCTTTTTCGCCTGTTCTATTTAGAATCATTGTTAATACGTAACCAAACGAGAGCTTTTTTCATATGTGAGTTAAAAAAAAACTGAGTAAATAATGGTCCAGACGAAACTCTTCTACCAAGTTCGAAGTGAGCCAATGTCGCTCCTACCCTTATAAATAGCTTTCTATAAATAAATAAATAAATAAATAAATATTCGTTGCAGGAGCAAAAGGACTAACAAGGACTGAATAGCCACTAACTGTTAGCCTAAAAAAGATAAAGAGCCTGACCAGATTAGGTCAATTGTCAATAAAAAGTTGATGCAGTAAAAAATGGAAAAATAGATTGATGCAGTGACTGCATGTCCAGTGCGAAGAAAAATAAAATCAATGGCTGCCACAAAATTGGGGCCTCTTGAGGAAGCGAGTCAGATCCACATTCATTAGATGGCGCTTGAATGCAAGTACCGTTGGCGCCATAACCATGTGCTCCTCCAGTGAATTCCAGACGGGGACCGCCCTTACTTTTCTGCGGCAAGTCAATCGTGTCTTAGGTACGCTCAGTTTTAGGCTATGATCTCTCGTCCAATTTACAGTGCTGAGCTCAAATAAAGGAAGATCGACCGAAAGCAGACCACGCAGTATCTTGAAAGCCAGTAAATGTTAAGCGGCGCAACTCCAGTGAGTCAATACCCAGTGCTTTGAGCCATAAATAATACGGCAAATGTTTCATTCCAGTTTGTGACTTTGTAAACCTGCACTGAACCGACTCCAGATGGTCAATATCCCGCAGAAGGTGTGGAGACCAAACCGGGCTCACGTACTCCAAAAGAGGTCTAACATAAACTTTAAAAGCACGCAGTTTTGTTTCAGTGCAGCCCGAAGTATATATCCGCTGAATCAACCCCAGACGACGACCTGCATTTGCTGTGACATGTGCACAATGAGTTGATGATTTTAAGCTTGAATCGAACCAGACACCCAGATCTTTTACCAAATTAACACCTGGCATGCTGATGCCCTCTATATCATAAATGTAGCCCAGATTTAGGTTACCAATATGGAAACATTTAGACTTGGCTTCGGAGATTAGAAGTTTCTGTCTTTCTAGTGAAAATGACCGGCTTGTTAGTTGGCTTAGTGTTCCTTATAAAGTTTAAAAAGGTCTTTCCTATTTACCTTTTTATTAAGTCTAATTTTATGTATTGTACTCATCATGGTGTCTTGTCTAACAGGTCAATGACGGCATTCCAATTTACTTGAGTTTCAATATTTTATCCCTTTTTGTTTAGAAACGTTTTGGTTCAGGGGTCCATCCCGTCCTTTGAAAACACTTCATTCTGGGCAACGAATTTCTAAACCCTTTGAAATGCTGACTGAGTTGGGGACATTTAAATCTTTTCACTACCATTCACGGTGACATAGGAATGCTTGATCCTTCTTTAAAATTTGGCAAGTATGTTGCCGTGATCATTTCTATGATTTACAAAAAAAACGGCATTGCATTCTGAGGAAGTTCAGTAAAGTGGACCCCCACTATTTCTTGTAACTGTAGAAGTCTTTTTTTTAGACCAGTTTTTGAATGTTGCTCTCAAATGCTCGGTTTTGTTATCAGACATTCGGTGAAACTTGGACATTGTCAGTGTCGGTTAGCTAAATGGTGTCGTGTCGGAAATTACGAACAATGTTTCCACTAACTCGGACAAACTACAGTTAATGCTGGGTTACTTAGGAGCAACACCTAGAATCACCTTTGAGATTTAAAAGGTTTTCCCAATTTGGACCCAAGTAATTTTTTCATTCAAGCCCTCCAAAACGACTATACCACGCGCCATGGCTGTTTGCTGTGACGTGCATATCACGTGACTGGGCTAGTCCAATCAGACGGCCAAACAGCCGTTGTTCTCGTTCGTCATTGGCTAACTCATGGTGACGTCATTGCAAACAGCCATTGCGTATGGTTTAGAGGACACATACTAAATTTGCATAGCTCTTTTTTCTAGACTGGTTCTCCACCATTTTTTTTTTTACAAAACGAGTCGTCCATGTTTTGAATGCTCTTCCGGAACAGGTGGTCAAATCTTCTGTAAAAATGTGTAAGTCTCGATTTTTTTGTGATTTTTTTTTACAAAACATGTCCCTGGTTGGGTTGGGTTGGGCTGTCACTGTCCAACTGGAGCAAAGCCTTGCAGTATTCTATTCTACTATATTAGATTTCATTGCTTAGTTACGGGTACAGTCGTATCAATTCGTGACAATAAGAGTCGCGCAAATCCGTGACTTCCTTCTAAAGAAACGGTTTTCACGATGGCACCTGAACGCTAATTGTTGAATATTGCGCTACTTCATGGCAGATACCAAACCGAAGCTATGGTGATATATTCCGATTAGTTTATGACTTTTAGGAAGCGAGTTAGCGTCACGCAACTTTGCTCTTAAGATGTAGTTAGGCACCGATCTTGCAAATCATTCTCGCTAGTTTGTTGATTTGTTTTTTTTAGCAGTGCAGAAGGTATTCTGATGTTTTACACGTGGCTTTGGTTTACCTTAAACCCTGTGGGGTCGCAGGCTTCCTCTCGGCGGTCGTGACGCATGAGCAGGAAAAAAAATTATTTTACTTTTTTTTTATTTAATCTTAAAATCGCTTTTCCTTGAAATTTAATTATTAATAAAATTAATTAATTGTAAAGTACTTTTATCTCTTCTAAAATCTAATTCTAATTCTAAGTATAATTCTGTAAAATATTGGGACTATTTTTTTTAATGAGCAAATGACGACGTTTAAAATGCTTAAAATGCAAAAAAAGCGTTGGTTCCTGGAACCCGCTATGGAGCTCACAATGCTTCCCCAGACCCCCTAGTTGTGAAACCGACGGGCGAAGGAATTTACTAGAGGGGGTGAGGTCGCAGAAAATTTTTTTTAGGGGGGTCGCGGTTTGAAAACGGTTTGGAACCACTGCCTTAAACCAAAGGTTGTCGGTCACAACTTCGAATTTCCAAAAAAACATGAGTGTATTTCAACAAACTTTTAAGATGTGTGCAAGTGCATTGCAGTGAGAACAACAACAACAAAATAATTCTTCCCTGAGCTCTAGCCAGTCCAGAGGGATGTTTAGTACAAAGTCAGACGGCATTTCCAATTCTATTTGTTTTCTTTTGGGTTTCCAGGGATATTTCTTCAGGACTTTGGTCATTTTTATTCCCTCGAGTGGTTCCATCATCAAAGACGCGCAAGCGGAAAGACGCGCCAGCTGGTGGCTTCAAGGCCTTACTGCATCACCATGGCAACCCTACTTGCAGGACGGTAAAAGAAAATGAAGGAAAAAAAAGAGGAAAAAGCGCGAATAAAAAACGGAATTAAATGCGTTAATTTCCGCCGAAGTTAGGGAGCCAGCGTGAAAGAAAGCAAATTAGGAAGCGAGTAAAAAAAAATAATTCTGGCTCCTGTGCACGTTATTTGCACAATTGAATAAAAGGCTTGAGAAAAAAAAAAGCCAAAAAAAAATCAGTTGCGTGAAATGAGATAGCTTTAGGGTAATGGGATTAGCTATCACCACATAAATACAAAATCGTCGAAGTAGCATGTCAGATAGGGTTCTTTGTCGTTTACCACCACCACCCATATTTTTTAAGGTCGTTGCTAAGGGATTTTGAGAACGAATCTGCCAATCACACATTTGATATTGTATTCTGAGGCATAACCAGTTTACGGTGTATGTATCAAGCAGGTTGCAATAGTCATGTGACAGTAGTTGGGTGATTTCAGGAGTGCCTGAAGGGTTAGTTCAACGTCCACTCCCATTTTATATTCTATTCTGAGACATAACCAGTTTATGGTATATTTATCCAACAGTATTTGACAGTATTTTTGTGATTTCAGGAGTGCCTCAAGGGTCAGTTCTAGAACCACTCTTATTTCTGGTTTACATAAAGTAAACACTTGTTCTAATGTTACTGTCTTTCACTGATGAGGCAGCACTTCTTCCTAGTGACCAATGTATTATTTTGGTGATTTCAGAAGTGCTTTAAGAGTGTGTGCAACACCTTTGGTTATCTCGATTCTGACTACTAGATGGCGCCAGCGTCTACAACGTATTTCAGTTACGATCTTAGTTCCACTTTTTCTCAGTTATTTTCGAACATAATAGAGTCAATTTTGTTTCTAATGAAAGAGAATCGAATTGCCTAGCGAAGTGTGGAGGCAAAATTATCTAAAACATAATTTTGTACTTTGGAGCAATATTTTCAGGTTGGCTGATTGAAAGATAAATAAAAACTGTAAACGTACTTTTCATCCTATATCTATGAATTAAATCCTCTTTTTCATTAAAAAAGTGTAACTGATTTAAAATTAAACAACAAAATACCA
>JAHWFP010260275.1:0-10637 GCA_023313725.1 Lithobius niger
CCCCCCCCCCCCCTCCACCTTTTCCCCACCCAGGTGGACCTTGCTCCAAAGCGATTCCCATGGCGTTTTCCCCAGCCATCCAGCGGGTACAGCAGGGGCTTGTGTATTGTGGCCTGTGTGGGACATGTGAGGCTGTGTATGTTGGTGAAACCCATCAACAGCTGGTTGAGCGTCTCCATGAACACCTTGGTTACACGAGAAAAGGTGACCTGCACAATGGTATAGCAAGACACTGCGAGCAGAGATATCACAAGATTGCTTGGGAGGACTCAACAGTTCTGTTTAAATCCAATTCCCTCAATGACGCTCATTTAAGAGCCATTGAGGCTATTGCTATTAAACACTTCCAGAAAAGATGGTCCCCATGATGAACGTGGCCAACCCTGCTTATGGCAACATCGACAGGATTGTACACCCTTCGCTTAGTGCCTGTCTGGATCGCAAGTGGAAAGTGGAGCTTGGTCTGGATGTTTAGTGTGGAGAACAGTAGTCGCAATCAAGATGGTGGACCGCTGTAACGTTGTTCTTCGTTTGGACTGTTTGTTTGCCGTAATGTGACCGTTTTAGTTTCGTTGTAGTGCTTCTGATGATGTGAACGAATAAATTTGCACCGAAAATTCAAGTGGACATAAAATTGTTTGGTGTGTGGTATTGTATTAAAATTTTTTGAAATGTCATTCATCCATTCAACTAGTAGATTTCTGGGGGGGGGGGGGGGGGGGGGGGGGGGGGTCAGTTCTGCGGAGTCTGTGACTCATGGGGAGCCAGCTTGCAACACCAGGGTGCCCGCCAGATGATCACACCAGATGATCCCAGATCACCGATGATCCCAGTTTTGACGAGATCTTCTGTAATGCTAAAATTAACAGGTAATGTAAATGTGCGAACGGCATGCAGAAACATGAAATTGCCGCTCGGCTAGGGCCGGCTGAATTCTATACATTGCCTGTACCCACCCTACTACCTCTCTTGACAGATCAAGAGGAAAAGTCACATGCAGATCCCGTCTACTGTTTTCGGAGAGGTGCCCATACGTACTTGAGTTGCCAAGCTGGCCGTATCATAACAATCAGAAAACCTCTAGGGAAAGACAGCATTCTGGAAAGGAATGCTAAAAATAACACGTAATGTATATTCATATTAGGCAACGACACCCCAATCCCGTGGCGGGGGGGGGGCCCCCAATTTCATGTTTTATGTTTTATAAATAACCATCAAAGGAAGATGGGATTGTTATTAAAAATAATTTTCCTTTGGCTAATAACTTTCCAACTGGGCTCTCTCTAGATCCACCAGTCTGCCTCTGAAATTGCCTCTGAAATTATCTGTACAGAATGATTTACTTTTAATGCAAAATTAAAATATATGTTTATAATAATAGCTACACGCCTCGTGATCCTACAATGAATTCAGAAACGTACCAGTACAAGAAAGGAGCGAATCAGCAATTCTGCCAATTGAGTCACGTATTTGACCCTAGCAAATACACGGACGAGGAGGTAAGCACTTACCGTAAATCGCCTAATAAACGCCCACCCCCCAAATATGCCGCAAGGTCAGAAATCGTATAGTAATTTTATTAACGCCCCCCCCCCCTTCCAATCGTTTTTTTTTTAGTCAATCGTGAAATTGACTAAAAGCGTCAAACGTTTAAAGAAATAAACGTATTATCCCTTTAAATCTTGGTTGTTCCGCAGCAAAATTAACGAAAATTTTCATAAATTTTACGAAATCAACATTTAATGCAACACGATTCACGGGATTTGTAATCGCGGAAAAGTCGGCAATATTAGGCGTATGCGATTGATCATTGATGTGCGTAATATGGATTCAGTCTAGTGAAAATGCTATGCCTTCTTCTCATTTATTCTCAAATTTAGTTTATTAGACCGTACTCCTTCCAATATCTAACATAATTCAAAATTAAAACTAATTTTTAACCATCACAAACCTTCAAAACAGACTAGGGTTGTACCGATTAATCGTTTAAACGATAATCGTCTTCTTGACGATTAAACATTTAGTAATTTTCGTTTAATACGAACCGAACCTCCGGCTGTCGATATTTGCGGTATCGTTTTCGGCAACTTTCTCAGAAGTATCGGTAACTTTGGAACCGTTCGAGATTACGACATGCGGTTCGCGGCATTTTGCTCAGGAAATCACCGAGTATCTTCCTAGCTACATTTTAACTGTGGGTTACTATTTAAATTTTATTTATTTTAATAATTATTGGACTTTTGCAGAAAACTACACCTTTGATGAAAAATTGGGGGTACAATTTTGGATATCCGGTTCGGTATTGGTATCTGAGCGGTGAAGTTGATATCGGTGCAGCCTTATTTAAAATATTAGTCAATTTTATTTTTGAAAATAATTTCTGAAAGCATTCTGTAAACAACCTTTCACATAGCAAACCCAAACTCAATATCGCTTTGACTTTTCAGATGTCTGATTTACTCTAAAACTAGGAAGAGATATTCGTATTTGTGGCGTTAATCATGTTTCACACTGTTATCGCTATTTTCCAAGCCAATTTAATATATGTAACCCAAGTTTCAGTAAAAAATTGTTGCTTTCTTGGTAGCGTTTGAAAGCTGGGAGTCCCAGTTTCCTTGTCTGTGATGAATGATATCCTCCAACTTCACTGCCTTTATTCCTTGCATAAACTGCTCCGTTTTGTATGTGCGTGTTGAAACTTCTTTAGTATTGTGACCTCCGATTGGTTCTTTTGTGGAACGATACCTTCGAATGCATTGGAGCGCAGCCTAAAGTGTCATCCACTTTGGTCGGAATAATAAAAATGGAGTGGACACGAAAGTATTAAACTTAAAACAAAAAATTATTCGGGGGACGGGGATTAATCGTTAATCGCTTTTTTACCTTACGGTAAACGTTTAGCCAATTAATCGGAATTTTACAACCCTAAAACATACACGCGAATCACGACCGGAACACGCCATCCGGAGTAACGTCATAACGGACGCGGTAGACCGGATGTTTCAAGCGCTTACACAGTCTGGACGCGTCCACCACTTCACGTCCACTACTGGGGCTCCACGGGTCCAAGCCTACGCGTCCATTTCCGCTTTGAACTTCCGTCTTGGACGACAATATATAATTCTGTGGTGATAAATGTCAACACACGCGTTTTCCAGTGGTGAATCATGTCTGTTTTGAAGGTTTGTGGTGGTTAAAAATTCGTTTTAACTTTGAATTATGTTAGATATTGGAATGAGGACGATCTAATAAACTAATTTGAGAACAAATGGGAAAAAGGTAACGCGTTTTCACTAGACGGAATCCATATTACCAAGAATTTATAGGGTTTGGAGGAGAATTTGTAACTCTAAAAAGTCCCTATTGAAACACGTTAGATCGGTCCCCATTAGTTCAGTTCGAGTTTTCAGAGGGCGCCACGTGTTCCATCTCATAATTTTTACTCATTTTTCAGCCCAAATCTAAAGTAAACTAAATTACAACTAAGCTAGGCTAAATAATAATTAAAATCAAGCTAGTTTCGATTAGTTTAGCTTAATTTTAGGCTGAAAACTGAATAGAAATACCCACATAAAACACATGGCGCCCTCTATAAACTAAGACTGAACTAATGCGACTGTATCCAAGACGTTTAAGTATGGGTCTCAGTCACAAATTCTCCTCCCCAACCCTATAAATTCTTGATATTACACATATCAATGATCGGTCGCATAGGCCAAATATAGAGCAGTGACACGACGTAGTATTATTGTATATAACTCTATGCTGGATCCTTAATGGGTTAGCTGCAAGGGGCACTGCAGAGAGAAAGAGAAGGGCGTCATACTGAAGCTGATGCTGTGAAGAGTGATTTTTTAGACCTAAAACGCGCGATTTTTGTTGTTGGAGAACACAACGTTATTTTAAGTCTAAGAAATCCGCTCTGCTGTTGTTTTTCCCTACATTTTTATGTAGTGCACCTTGTAGTTATGCCCTCCAAAACCCATACTGGTGCCAATATGGCGGCAAATGTCTCTGCTCTATTGCCGACTTTTCTGCGATTACAATAATGCTCCCGTGAATCGTGGCGATGTTTAGAATTTAATTAATTTTAACTTTGAATTAGGTTAGATATTGGAAGGAGGACGATCTAACACACTAAATTTGTGAATAAATGAGAATAAAATCGGTGTGTTAATGCTAGATTAAACCCAGATCACGCACGTGAATAATCAACTTTTCCACGATGGATTTTGGCCTAAACGACCACCCAAAAACATAAGTTCAGGTCAGAAATCTTGTAGTAGCTTTGTTAACGCCCCTCCACTTTTTTATCGATTTAATTTTAGTCGCCCATGGGCGTTTAATAGGCTATTTACGGTACTTTCCCGTACTTAACTGCCCTAGCACTTTATTCCTGTCTAGCTGAGCATGTCTGGCGAGCCTGTGAGAGGCTACATATTTTAGTGTCATGATATGTGCAACAAAAGCGTTACTGTTTCGTGCAACAAAAAATCGAAAATATAACCGATAACCGCCCGAAAAAACTTTCAGACCCCTTTTTTTTTAGAGTCCATATGGTACTTGGGTCGGTTCTCGGATTCGAACCGGCATCCTCTTGGTTTGGAGCCGACGACGCTGACCACTGGGCTGTGACTGCCCGCTTTGCTCGGGGTCCCCGGGGACCCTTCACAAAGCTCGCGCTGGGACTTAGTTTTTCGCTGTAATACGTTGAAGGCGTACGTTCGTGTCTAGGCGGTTATGGTTTAAATTTGAAGCGACACTTGGCTACGAAACTTGTGGTTACGGGCCATTCTTAAGGACATGTAAAATCCGCGATAATACTCGGCCCGATTTTGCGGTGAGTTTTGTTGCGATGAAAGTGAAATTTTGCGAGATTTTGGTGAAATTTTGCAGTGATGGATATGGCTGCTGAATTCAATAAAGGCATCCTCTTGGCTCGTATGTTGACTAAATTTATAATAAAAATGCCTATGAAGCCATAAACGAGGAGATCCTTTTTATAAGGACGCTTTAAGTAGCAATGGCGGCTGATTTTATTCATGCTGAAAGCGCTATTCTCCTTCATAGAAATCCTCCTCGCTGTGTTAACTAGTTTGGGATGTCCCCCCTGCATACGGCACGTTTCTTCCCTTATTTACATAAATTATTCACCTTAATTTATTCAATTTCGCGTCGAATCTCTTCACTTCCGGTCTCTCTCCACCTTGTTCCCTCGGACGCCTTTCCAACTCTGCGTCTGAGGTTACACGCTTTTTGGCAAGCCTCGTGGGACAGACAGGACGGTAATAATTACGAGCTATTAAAGGCACTGTTGAGGAATGGCACTCGGTGTGTCGCCGCAGTCGCCGTGAGGAGGTGGTGTTGGCCCGTTTGTGCATTTGTCACACTCGACTTACTCACTGTTTCCTTTTGCGGGGGGTTGACCCTCCTGAATGTTATTGGTATCGGCGGCCACTTACGGTCCGACATTTCCGTGTTGATTGTTGTCATCTTGATGGTGTTCGTCGTCGTTTCCATCTTCCGCATGAAATTGCACGTTAATTGGGCGATAAGTCTGTCCTCCTGTCCGGTGTTTTTCAATTTTTGCAGGAGGTACAGATGTATGACAAGATTTAGATTAGGGGTTTGAATTGTATCTGTGTAATGTGTGGTGCAGTGGCAACCCGGACCACTGAACTGTGACTGAGGTTGGCGCTAATGACCAAGCTGTCGACGCGCCATTAAGCCTCATTCCCCCCCCCCCTCTCTCTCTCTCCACCTCTCCTCCCTGTGCCTAATCACCACTGTAACGTTTGCTGTCGGCACGTGCGGTAGTATTCGAAACAAATGTGAAAGGGTCTACGATCAAACACTACGGTTTAAAAATAAGTTGTGGCTTCAACGAACGTAAGATGCCGAAGGACAAGTCTAAATCGGCGACCATCAGAGTCAACTATCCACAGAACAGCGAGGATGCTGGTCGATTATAAGAAGGACTATTACCGGTTGTAAGTACGGAAAACGAAACTAGCCAAGATGGCAGTGGCAGTAGGCCTAATGCAGCTGCTGGGGCTATGGGACACGTGGTTCCGTGGGGCAGCCTGGCCGATTCGATTGCGGAATTGCTACACAGATTAAGTGAGGAGATACAGCGTGCATTAAGTGAGGTAAGACAGCAATCTAGTTTTAATAGTTATTCGCAGGGCTTATGCAGGCAGGATAGTTTTGATAACGATGATAGTGCGTTGGCTGTTGATGGTGGGCAGCGTCAATGGTCGCAGTTTTACAACGAATCGGTGCGTGGATATGGCGATAACGAGCGTTTGGTTGGTATGGAGGATTTGGATGCCGGGCAAATAGACCCCTGGCTGGGTGTGGATAAGTCGAGTGAGAGATTGCGGCGGCAACCGTGTTTTGAGGTCGAAGTACAAAACGAGGCTGGTGGTGGAAGTGGTCGTTTACCGGGGGCGCTTGTGAAGAAGGCTCCGGTATGCATGTTAGATGGTGATGCGTTGGCTTGGTGGCTTAAGCACAAGGATGGATGGTTGTCGTTGGGCGAACGAGAATCTATAACTGGTAGATAGATATATGATTGAATCGACACAGTTGGGCAAATTTGCGCCACCACGCACGCCGGCATTGCCCAAAGGGATCGAACGAAGGCGCGTACAAGATGGTGGATTTGATGCTAGTAAAATTGCAGGCAAATTTTGTTACGTGAGGTACAGCTATGTGCCATGGATCCGATAGATTTGGGCAGTAGTTGGAAAGAGCAGTTATCTCAGGTTGTGGTAGATGCTACTACATTGCAAATTCAAGCACTACTTAATCTACTTAATGTGAATGAGACGCGATGAGGGCATTTACTGTGCACCTACGCGGACGAATTAAGGCCAGAGTTGGGAACACGCCGGCCCACTTTGGGCGTATTATTTGGAGTTCCACTACAGGACTTACTACGGCAAGTACAGCAGGAGGCATCGGCGGTGTAGAAGGCAACTTCGATTGTCAGGCGAGTTAATTTCTCACAGAGACGTGCGTTTCCTCTGCCACGGAGGGGCGGCGGATGGACCAGGCCGCGGCTTCGAGGAATAGATTGGTGGCTACAGGAGTGGAGGGGTCCCAGGGCGCCAGGGATCGGAGGTTTTTCTTTGGTTAATAGGGCACAGATTGATTTGAGGGAACCATGGTTTCCCAGTTCTGTCCTGGGACAGACAATTTCGTTGAATGCTGTGCAAACACCAAGAGAAAGTATCTCGGTGGCGATGTGTAATGTTTATCCGCGCCTAGGAGCGCAAGGATCGACCGCTTTGGTGTTATCGAAAGTAGCGCAGGAACTAATTGAGGCGGATGTAGCGGCTTCGACCAAGAAAGTTTATGGGGCAAAGTGGGGCAAATGAATAGCATGGTGCAAACTGAAAGGGATCCGGGAACCGGCAACAGCGCCAGTTGTGGCGTACGTGAATTTTCTTTCAGAATTCCTCTCCCAGGGTTTAAAATACAACACGTTGGTTGGTTACGTCGCGGCGTTGGCGCGGTTCCGCGAGGGAGAAGGAGAAGTGCGGTTATCTTACGTGCCTGTAGTGCAGCGTTGGTTGAAAGTTGTCTTTCATGCTAGACCTCCCGTGCCCCGGTACGTTGTGATTTGGGAATTAGCAAAGGGTGCAGTTTTTTTCCGGGGATTGCAGACCCGAAGGCTTTGTCATTGAGGAGTCTAAAATTAAAATTGACAATGTTGCTGGCAATTGTTGCGAACAGCAGAGTGAGCGAGTTGAGTTGGCTGGAAGTGACCGAGTGTGACATTGCAGAGGAAGAGGCGGTTTTTGTGATACGAAAATATAAGTCAGCTAGGGTTGGGCGCCCGTATATATTTTTGAGGCTCCACAAAAATACTGACAGTAGCTTGGACACATTGCGTTATCTACGAGCATACATCCGCCATACGTAGCCGCTTCGTGACAAGTGAGCTTTGGAAACAGGGGAGCGACCGAATCGCCTGCTATTATCGTACATCGCGCTGCATCGCCCTGTCGAGGTGCAATCCGTAGCTGGATGGCTTTGTGAGATCCTACGGGCACCAGGCATTGACATTAAGCAGTTTAAGGGCCATTCCGTGCGAGCGGCAGTGGCTGCTGCGTTGGGTGGTTGTGGGACATCACCGGCCCAAATTATGCCAATGTCTAACTGGGCGACGCCTTCCGTTTTCAGTCACATTACCAGAAGGAGACTGACTCCAGCCTGGCGGGCTTTCTGCTGCAAAGGATGTAGGAGAAGGGGCTGCTGGGTTGATTAGGGTAGATGAAGTATTATTTGAGTTTTCTGTTGGTCCTGGGTTAAGGTTAGTGGTTTTAGTTTTGTGGTAATGTTGGCGGTCAGCCGAAGGGTAAGCTGGCGCTGGGATTAGTCTGGTGAACTGCGCCACATTTTAATAATCTGGTTATCGTAAACTAGCAAACACAGCGAGGAGGATTTCTATGAAGGAGAAATGAAGATTCTACCAGAGAACTTCAGTGTCCGCCCGCTTCCGATGGCCCAGGGATTCACCAGGCCGCCAAAAGACAGTGGTGATTAGGCGCATGGAGGCGAGGTGGAGAGAGCCCGGAAGTGACGAGCTTCGACGCGAAATTGAATAAATGAGGTGAATTTATGTAAATAAGGGAAGAAACATGCCGTATGCAGGGGGGACATCCCAAACTAGTTAACACAGCGTCGTCGGATTCTACTCGGAGAACTTAGATTCTCCTGCGAGAACAAGTTCTCTGGTAGAATCTTCATTTTCCTTGTCGACTTTTATTGTTTCGTAAGCAGCTTGAAAAGTAGTACGTTTTGGAATAAAGCAAACTTAGCGGTAGGCAAGGGGAAAGTTCAGTGATTGTAAGGACGTATCATATGTCCATATTAGAGCAGAAACTCATCAAAAAGTGGGCGGTTGTAAATCAAAATTGGCTAAAATTTACCGTCTGGTTTCTCTTTGGTTTGTTGTTTTGGGGGTATAGTGCCCGCTCCCCAGTAGCCCCCAGAATAGGTGGGGCGGCGATCTTGGTATCTGTAGTATAAATGAAGCTTTTTGCGTAAAACTAATCCAACGCAAAGCAAATCGATCTGGCAGAAGGAGTTAAAAGTTGATGTGAAGTGAAAATGGACGATTACCTTTATTAGTTGGTATGATGTCCAATCCGTGCCAGCTCCCAACACTTGATTAGCACTGATTTCTATGCATTGTGTTTAAGTGACACCAGACCCAAACTAGCTGCATCTTTATAGTTTCTGTGATGGCTTCTGCATTTAGGCAGTTTGTCGGGACCTCCTTTAAGTCTTCTTCACAAGTTTTACACTCTTCACTCTAAATGTGTCCTTGCTCTCTTCTCTCCTGATTTGAGTGATACATTGTCTACCTTGCCAAACTCTCCAGATCTTGTATCGTTTATTGTCTGTTTCTCCAGTGGCAGTCCTCTACTGGGCCATCATGTCACTGATGTCTAGAACTTCCCTGTTCTTGCTTTCGATTGTTGCCACATTCAATAATTGTGACTGTGTGTGACTGAGTCCTCGATGAAATTCTACTTCGCAATATGATGACTGGTGCCGTTCACCTCTTCATCGTGTCCAGTTGCTTCCTTTCAGTCATGGACTGCTTCCTGGTCTTACTCATATTATGTCCTTCTGATCGTTGACTCCTGAGCCAGTGTTTCTTGACATTTTGTTCTTTTTCTATCTATATGCTCTTTTGAGACGATAGGTATTCTCTAGCCTTTCAACTTTAGATGCGCACCTAGCCTTAGCTATAGTGCCAGAAGGAGAGAGGGACAATTTTACTACGTAAATCCTATTGGAAATTCGTAGGTTCTTTTACATCACAATCGACGTGACCACCAGACATTACATGATCATTCTCTTCCCAAAAATGCCAGGGGTGGCTGAGGCCGGTGTCTAACCCGGGACCTCTCGTACATGACACTGTCATGCTAACCATCAGGCCACTTGCTCCATATACAGGGTGAGGCTAAAGTATGGTCACACGCAAATAACTGCCGATATAATGGTCCTATGTTAATTCTGAAGACAGTATTTGTGATGTAAGTCAGATATGGGGAAGCCAATGAAGATATTTTCCATGACCTTGAAAACAGCATTCAAGGTCATCCGCATAATATCTTTCAAACGGTGCAAGATACGGCACAAAAGTGAATTACAAAGTTGTACGCGAGCATTAAACAGACAAACTGCGAAAACACATTGAAAATCGGAGCCTAATTGTAATAGTTACGAGGAAAACAAAATAACAACAAAGTCTTCCCTGAACGTTGGAACTGCCATGCAGTGAGGCTTAGGGGCTGCCTCTACAAGCGAGTGCGCATATGTGATCAGAGTCTTTCCTGCGCCAATCAATGCAAGTGAACGAGTGCAGTTCAGGATGAAATAAAAGAAAACAACGTATGGTACAAATTAGGCCTAAAGTATTGAGCCATTATTCACAACACAGAGAATCATGTTCGGTATGTGATTACTCTCTGATTTTACATTTACTATTTTTATCCGGCACTAATGCCCCTTTGAGTGATATCCAGCCTGGTTGCAACAATCGCCAAAACGCATTGGTGTTACGAATGCCCACACTTCATTTCCAAAGACGGAAAAACTTGATTTTTTTTTTT
>JAHWFP010260285.1:3373-17168 GCA_023313725.1 Lithobius niger
TGGCTTTTAGGCTATTTATTTGTACTGGAAATAAACTACAGTGTTATGCACTGCAACTATTGAAGGGAGGAGATGAAGTACAAAGCACAGTTTGACTTTGGCAATTAATAGAAGGAGTTTACAGATTGTTTTGCTACGAAAAGCTAGTGGTTTGCATTCGGAATTTCGGCAGTCACGGTCGAGTTGTCAGAAACTACTTATAACAATAAAAATTCACGTTTGTTAAAATCGTTGCTGAAGGAAAGCTAAGGAGAGGTAGTGTTCGGGGGCAAAAGGTGAAATAAACTAGCTCAGTGTAAATGCTATAATGGATTAAATATAAGTTAATTTCTCAGCAGAGAATGGCTTTAAAGGTAGACGGACTTTTTTCATGATTTTTGGTGCACAACAAATAAAATAAAAAATATCGTGCTAGGTCTGTATCCAACATATATGTGAGGTTAAGTACCTTAAAGGAAGCCCCTCCTAAAACACAACTAAGCTAGTGTTGTTTGGCTTTATGCCTGTCGACAAATAAAAAGGAGTAATTACAAATGTACTTTGGTTCTGAAGCTACGACGACCGGAAGTGTGAGTGCTACGGCCCAGTTTGGTGACTATTTCTTAAGGATGTAGCTGAAGAACCAGAATGAATTTTAATGTTCTGTTTTTGCAGAAAGATGAGGTCTTTGGTGGGTAGGGGAGGGGGGTGCCTGCTGAAGTGTGGAGCTTCAGTAAAACTGAGTGTTTCCCCGAGGTTTTTGACTTTTGGAGTCCGGGTAGCCTCTCCAATCCTCCTGAAGCACAGGACTTTATTACGGGGGGGGGGGGGGGGGGTTGTACGTGTTTGCATTAAAAAAAATACTGTGAGTGTTATCACGAAGTTCATTTGTGCCATTAACCCCCCCTCGGCCACAGCCGAAGAAACCGAAGAAGTCCTCCCCGCCAAAAAAGTTCAGGTACTACAACCGTAATATTGAAACTTCTGCTAAAGGAAAAAAAAATACCGTGGGGCTTGGGATAGAAACTAATCTTTTAGTTGATAATGCTATATTGTTTGCATTAAAAATATACTGTCAGTGCCATTATCATAGGGCCTAGCAATGAAATAAAAGCTGGTGGGCGCTAGACGCTCATATTTTTAGATGCTACTTGTTTGCATAAAAAAAATACTGTCAGTATAAGCATGAAGTTCATCTTGTGCCGTTATCTCTCCCCTCCCCTGCCCTCGCCTAAACTGAAGAGTATTCGCCAAAAAATTGGGTTATAAAAACAGTAAAATTGACACTTTTGAAAATGTGGAAGGGGTGGGTCAAAAAAATTTACCGCAGTGCAGTATTTTTAATTTTTTTTGAGGGGGGGGGGGGAGGACGGGAGGCACCCCTAGAAACAATTATGGCCTATCGTTGGATGATAAAATAAAATTTGCCTAACAAAACGTTTTGTTGCCGTAACACTGAAAGAAAAACGGTCGGTGGTGAATGAATTTTTTTCACAAACTTGAGTACAGTTTTGTGGGTCTAAATAAGAAATATATGATTTGAACTAACAAGTCTTGCTTCTTCCTCTCACCACCTTTCCGGTTCATTACATAGTTGCAACGAAGGTGCATCCTACAACGCTAAATTTAAAATGCCCCATGTTTCAGTAGTAAGCAATTCAACAGTCGAGAAGAAATCTAACCATGTCTTCGTCCGTTCGTTCCACCTTAGGCCAAGGTCGAGTGGAACGATAGTATACCTCAGCTCAGACTAATACCTCACTTGACCTTGGTACACCTGAGCTTGCGGTCACGTGACTTCCCACAAGCTGTGACAGAGCACTCGTATGTCACGGCTTCTTGCTGTTACGTCATCAGGCACGCAACGTTTAATCATACAGTACCTTCCTAAACCACCGAACAGAGCGAACAGAACGGACCACTGTTAGAGACAGTTTGGCTCCAAACTTAACGTCGCGCGTGCGCAGTAACGTTGCGTCAGCCGTTTAGTACCTTCCGAAATTGCAATCACAGCTCAGCAAAACCAACAAGCTCGTCAGAGCACTCGTTACGTCATACCTTTAACGTGACCAGACGTAGCTAGTTGATTGGACCAGGCTACGATAATGGAAGTAACCAGGCGCGAGCAATGCAAAATTGCGAACCATCTCGGGGAGGTGGTTGCGGGTGATTGCGAGTGATGGAGCTTTTGAGCATGCGCAAGGTACGTAAACAGATTCATTGCTGACGATGGTTGACGCAGGCAAGCCACATCAACACGGCTTTAGTAGGGAATGAGCTGAACTGTCACCAGCAGTGGTTCGTTTGGTTCGTTCTGTTCGGTGCTTTAGTAAGTTCCAGAATACTGATGGACTTGTATACTATCGCACTACGTGATAGTATACGAGTTCCATGGTTGAAAGTAGTACGCGCCTTGGCGGAAGTTTTCTAAAATTCTGAACGCCACAAGAAGAAATGACAAAAATAAGGTATGTGCTACCTTTAACACTGAAATCGGGTATGTGGACCTCTTAGTAGCCTAATTGTTAGATGATTTCTTAAAAAACTACATCCGTAGTGTATCGAGGAAATTTAATAAAAATGGCCAAGCCGCTACCATCCCTTTAAAGGGACGGTACTTCGTTGGCCATTTTTATCAAATTTCCTCGATACACTACCGGATGTAGTTTTTTAAGAAATCATCTATCAGTTATTAAGTGGTCCACCAGCCCGATTTCAGTGGTAATCGGGAAAGAAACGTGCCAAAGTAAAGGCATACTGAGAAGCTGCGTTCCTCGAGCATTACAGTAGAGAGGAATGCAGCTACTATCTCAGTTATTTTTTATATATATTTTATTAATTAATTTTGACGAGCCTTATGTCAGCCGAAGCAATTAATGCTTGTATGGCTGAACCGGCTGAATTTTGAACATTACCAGATTTTTTTTTTTTTTAGAGAAGAAATCTGGTAAAGGGAGGTGCCAGCCCGGGGATTCGATCCGGGAAACCTCTGATCATCGTTGGGGCCGAAAGATTTTCCAGAATTAGCCAGAATACATCCCATAACCGCTGAAGGAGCATGGTAGCCTCTCACGCTATCCTGGCCGGCAGTCCTGGTGGGGACTTTGCCAAGGTCCTCTTTCCAGGGTTCGACCAGATCCGCAATCCTCCAGCAACCAGGCTGAGCTCTCTCACCGCTCTGCCACGATGACCACAAAAAAAAGTGTTGGCCCTGGAAAAGTTGGTCAAGTTGGCCTTGGACTAAGTGGAACGCGATCAACGAAACCATTTTTGCGTGTGAGTCTAAAGCACGATAATGAAAAGCGGTCGAAGTTGAATTCCGAGAATAAATTAAAGACGGATACAGAAATGGCTAGATTTCTTCTAGCACAAATGCACTTCGTGATGACATTCACAGTATTTTTTAACGCAAACGCATAATACCTTCCCCCCTCCCCCCGCCAAAAAAAAAATCTTCATACCGATCGACCCCTGGCTTTTATTTCAATGTTGCTGCAGCCAAAGTATTTTCACTTAGGCTAGGTTATTTTTTTATGGACTACACAGAAGCACTCAGAAGCCTTACACTGAACTGTAGTTGAACGTCCTTGGTTTAGGAGGACCACTAATTTGGGTCTTGGGTTGGCACACTCAAGGTCCACTGGTCTGCTGTTGTTGGAGCACCTGATTCCTTGGCAGACGGCTTCTCCTCATAGGAACTGGGGGTACTCGGACATCACACATCTGGCGGACATCTCAGCTTACTGAAGGTTTCTGCTTCCTGGCACCGGCAGTCGTTGTTGCTGCTGGGCGGCGTTTGTACTGTTGTTTTACGGCAGTACGGACTTCTGCTTCGTGACTATTTTATATGAGTCACAGGCATCTACTTCGTGATCGTTGTTAGCTTGATCACTGACGTCTAGTTGGAAGTGGCTTGCATCCTTCTAGAAACTTGGCATGGTAGTACGGCAGGGGGGGGGGGGAGCTTGAAGGGAACAGCACCTGTTCATCCCACTACTGCCACCAAGTTGTAACGGCGGACGCTACGACGGCTTAGGTGCTTGTAACGCCCCCGACATCATTGGTTGACGAGTACTTCTTAGCATCAAGTTTTGGTGGTTATTACGACTTTTTACGTCAATAAGCACAGCATGGGCTACAGTCCCGGCATGGGGAATGAAGCGTCGGTGTCCTAATTATAGGCCTAACCCTAATGCTACCGGTAATTTCACTGCCACCAACGGTGGAAACGGTTGAATGCTTGGAAAATTGAATTCTGGAAACGGATTATGGGTCGACACCAATAAAATAGTCATTCAGAACACTCAAACAACAAGAACGCTATATTTCAACCCCCATGTGAGGGCTGAAATATAGCGTACTTGTTGTTTGAGTGTTCTGAATGCCTATTTTATTGGTGTCGACCCATAATCCGCTTCCAGAAATATTTAACTGTTTATCTGAAGTATAAAGCTAAGATGGGCTAGTACATAATATTTTACACTTAAAACAATTAATCCACTAGGGTACGAACCTGAAGTTTAAAACTCTTGGTTTTTATTTAAAACATCAGAGAAATGGAAAATAGAAACACTTTTTACATTTACAGTTCACTAATAAGCTTTTAACAAGTTTGCAAAGCCTTCTGCTTGAATTCACATTGGAAAATTCACTTAAACAAGAACAATTATGTTAGTTCTCAAATACAACTTAAATTTCAATTAGGAAAAGAATTTTTTTTCTTGGGTTCCAATTCAGGAATATTCAGCAAGCTGAACCGCGTCCGCTAAGTTACAACTATCCGTGAAAATAATTTTTCACAAAGATCAAATCGTCCCACAATTATTTTTCGCCGAATCCACGAAGATCAAACCGTCCCTTTGTTTACATTTAAGCTTTAAAATGAACAAAGATAGAAACTGGCTTTTAGAAAGAGGGCCACTCTTACGTTATGGAAGGCAAGGGGCCAGAAATGCCGATGGCTTGCCAACCATAATTTCTTCAAGCTACAGGTTAGTTTAAGTTCAAACTATAAATTTAGAATTGGGGGGTCCTAAATATAAAGTTTTAAAGCTAGACTATAGTTACATACGAACCACTACCATTTTGCCCGGCATGGCAACCACGGACGTGACATCTCCACTCCCGACCGGCGTGACCCTTCTAGCTTGTGAGATCTGTGAGCTGTGCTGTGCTGGCTATTAAGAGGTTCCAAGTTAGGCCGATTTAGTCCATTATTGTGGAAATGGCGGAGGGTAGAAGACCGAGGTCTTTTTGCGTTTTGGGTGCTCGAGAAAAAAAAAAGTGTTCCCTGAGTTTTTGATCTTTGGAGGCCAGGTAGCCTCTCCAATCATTTTTTCGGCAAGCCGACATTACACTCCAAATCTATGCGCTCACCAACTAACCTAACCTAACCTATACTAACCTAACCTAACCTACTGCCTCTAGATACACTGCCTCCAAAAATATACTGGAAGTATCTCAACAGAAACACGCGAGAAAAACACCATAGAAACTGGAATGTTTTTTTGCAATATTATTAGCGTTGCAACATTCGCAGAATGAATTTGCAACGTGGGGGATTTCTACGGCATTGGTTTGTTTACGTTTTCGCTATCAATGCGTGAGCCAAGTCAAACTGGAATTGAAGCTGCGTTAGCTGCTACTACCTCAGTTAACCTTGGTGCGAGCACGCTGATTCACGCTTGACGTCACGCGTCTTCCAGCCGGCGGATATTACGACAGAGTATCAATCCGCACGTTCGGCTCGCGGGCCTATAAACGGTACCTTCCTAAACGACCAAACAGAGCGAACCAAACGCACCAACTGTTGGTGACAGTTTGGCTCATTCCCTGCTAATATCCGTGTTGATGCGGCTTGATTGACTTCAACATCGTCAGCGATGAATCTGTTTCGTCAAAACTGTTTCCTCGCGCATGCTCAAACCTCCACCCCACCAAAACCACCTCCCTGAGATGGTTTGCAATTTGGCACTGCTCTCGCCTGGTCACATCTATTAGCCAATACTGGTCAAATTCATTAGCCAGGTCTGGTCGCGGTGAAGGTGTGACGTATTGAATACTCTGCTGAGCTTGTTGAGCTGTGTTGTAGTTTTGGAAGGTACTGAACGGCTGACGCAACATCACTGCACATGTGCGACGTCAAGTTTGGAGCCAAACTGTCTCTAATAGTGTTGCGTTCTGTTCGCTCTGTTCGCTCTGTTCGGTGCTTTAGGAAGGTACTGATTGTTACGTGATTTCGCATGTGTGAAGAAGCGGTACGATCCCTTTAACAGACGGCATGCACCACGACTATTATCCGATTTACGCGATCGGATAGCTGCTTAGAAGGCCATACCGGTAGGGTCAGGAAAAAAGAGTAAAGTTAGAGTGGCACGAATATGGAAGTACTGTAATTTTGATTGTGATTATAAAAAAAAAAACGTTGCCACAAAAGAGCAAGCGGCTACAGCGACTGCCTATTCGCACCGGTCTTCTGTACAGTTCCTCCGCTTCCAGTGTTGAGGCGCACACCTCTATCATGCACTACAACAGCTATTATACTAATCTAAAAGAAGTAGCCATCACAATTGCCGGTTAAAAATGTGTTAGCCTTGAGGCCTGTTTTACATTTTAGGAGTAATTGTCAGCTTTTAGGCCTAATTTTAACCGGCAGTTTTAATTTCGTAAGTAGCAGCTAACGGAGATATGGATTGTATAGTAAGCCTATGCATTTTTGCAACACGGTGCGCCTTCAGGCACACAGTTACGGTGTTACAACGTAACGCGCGACGTAGCCTATATAGATCAGTGGTAGTATACGGAAGTGACGAGAGAGACGCTGTTGATGAAGGCAACAGTGACTCGTATCAACTTGACGTTGCCATGGTAACACGATTTTAGGCCTACTTTCATTAATTAGGCCTAATTTTAAAAATGCAGGTTTAATTTAGTAAGTAGAAGATAGGCCTAATTGTGAATTTGGTTCGACGGTAAGCCTATTCATTCATGCAACAATGCGACGAGACTATTTAAACGAAGCTAAAATCCATTTGTTTTTATTGAGGATTTTAATTTAAGATTTTAAGTCGACGATCAAGTGTTATTATTTAATTTAGTTACGTCGAAGAAGTCTATATTAGCTATGATGAAGTAACGATGTTTTAATCTGCCACGTTATTTAACTAACTTCTCACACTGAACCTAACGTTGTAAACAATGCTCGTCAATATCTAGTACCGTTGCGAAGTTGAACAAAGCTACGGACGCACGGACAAAGTCATTGCAATAGTCTTCTCAGCCGGTACGGCTGTACAGAAGACTAAAAACTATGCAAGTAAAATAAACTTCTGTTCCATCAAACTCTTTTTTAGATAACCGTAAGAAAAATCAACGCAGAAAAAAAAACAAGGTATAAATCTAAAATTTCTTCAAGCCTATAATTATAGCCAATGTGATCGAAACTAGGGAAGCGGCGGAGCAGGCAAATCGTGAGTACGGACAAGGCCGAAACGGATCACTGTGGCCCAATCCTCCTCTTATCCTCAGAGCGGAGTGTCCTTGAAGCGGATCGGGAAAGGCTCAAGAGCAATCACACACGGTGATCGCCCTAGGAGAAAAGATCGTAAAAAGACATTCGAACTGGAAAGAAGAAGGAATTAGGATCGTCGGATCGCTGAGCTTATTCACAGTCTGTGCTGAACGGAAGGTGGTGATGCAGCTTAAATCCAGGGAGGCTGCGCAGAATTAATGCGTAGCGGGCAGCAATGCTGGCTTGGCTGTAGACGGTATCAGCACTGAAGGAAGTCGTATGTGTCTGGTAACCGTCCTCTGGTCACCGAGATCCCCCCCACCCTGCGAAGCAAGCCAGGGAGGAGAACGAGAGATCGAGGAACATGAATGTATCCTGGACTGCGGGCCAGCCGTAAGACGGAACTTTCTGGCGAGATACGGCCCAAGCAGCTGCAGAGGATCGACCTGGAGATGCCAGAAACGCTTTGAAAGCATATGAACCTTTGGGAGCGAGGCAACAGTGGGAGGAGCCGAGGAGCAACAAATGAGCAGACCGGTCCGAGCAGACAGACAGGGGAAGCAGTCCGGGCAGGCGAACCGGAGGAGCGGATTGGTACGCGTAGCTGTAGCAAGGAACATAGTTGGTCGCAGGCTGAAGGGAACCGAGGGTGAGGATCGTTGTCAAGTGGATCGTTGCCAGACGGATCGTTGTCAAGCAGTTTGTCACAAAGCGGATCTTTGCCAAGGGGAACCTAACTGTCTCCAGTCCAACCGGAACGATGCATGAGCTGCCCCAGAGGAAGAGGATCATTGCCAAACGAATCGTTGTCAAACGGATCGTGGCCATGATCCGTGTCTAGTCCAGCCGGAATGATGCACCTCCGTGAGGAGGGAGGAAGGGTGACCGTAGATCATGAATCCACCCTGGACGGTGAGCCAGCCGGACGACTGGAATTGTAGAGGAAGCAAGACGCTTGATGACCGCCAAGCACCGGTCCCCCTTGGAGTGGCATCCGCCTTTGCAAGGCTGTGGGATCAGTGGAGCGAGCAGAACGTGAGGATAGGCGAGGCTGGGACGAATCGCCGAGGAGGACCACACCAACGGATCGTTCCAGACCTCAAAACAATCAGCGACGGAGGGGCCAGCCCAGCCAAGTTACCTGAGCACTCCTGCAACATCAATAGATGGTGAGGAGCACAAGAATCGGGACCGGGTCTATGGCCAAAGTCTTGAGGAGCGTTGATCTGGAAGAGCAGCCATGTCGCGTGGCAGAGAAAAAGAGATGAGGAATGACGCTGCCTCAGCGCTTATATAGGAGGACTGCGTCCACGCATACGCAGAGGAATCACTATGGACTGTCAGGGAAGCCAACTTTCTTTCTCTGGAAGAAGCAATGAGAACCCGGGAGAGTGCATAAAAAACAGGTAATTGATGTTTCAGGGGTAACTAAAAACAGTATTAACAGAAGACGTCAATAAAATTTGAAGTTTTTATTGCATACCCACCAGAATGTTTGGTTTGAAGAAAAACAACCCCAGAGCTGCTTCGAATGAAAAAGTCGCAGATTAGATTTAAAGGAAAAGGTGAAGGGCGCATATGAAGCGGAAGAGTGGATTAAGCTACAGTTTCAACGTGGGAAATTCAAACAGCTTGATGTTTGGCTGTTCTGCTGAAGGAGAGGAATTGGAGAGAAGGTCGCTTCTTGTTAGTCTCAATTCAATGACGTCTCGACAGGATCAGACTCGGTTCAACGCAAAAAGTGCAACTATGCCTACCGCTAATAATAATAATAAAAAAAAGCTCTTAAGACTTATACAGTAATGATTGGTTGAATTTGTCCATGACTGGTGGACAACCATTGATTGACAGCCGTGAAGCGCATGCTTTTAAGTTGTCACTTTACATGCCAAGTCTTTTAGTTGTACATTAATTTCTGAATAATTTCGCTGACCCTGAAACCCCTGCCCAATTTTATTGCTTTACGAACTTCCATTAATGATGAATACCATTATTTTTAATCCCAATTATGGGTCCACAAAATCCTCCACAAAGTAAATGCTTGTGTGTAGACGTTGATTCTGTGTAATACTGAAATATACTAATAAACGTCACATAAGTAGACCTAACACAAATAAACTAGGGCCGTCATCAGTTCCACTGTCGACATAATGAGCTTTCTTTGCTGTTTGGCTGTCAATCGGATCGGATCGGATCGGATTTGCCTTGTAATTTCTAAACAAGAAGAAACAGTTGCTTGGGGTTTAAGCCATTGGAAAGGTGGTGAAAAAACCGTAAGATGGTGTATTCAAACGTACAAATCGGTCGACGAAAAGTGAAAATATTTTGAATTTGGTTTATTACCGCCTAACGCCGCCTGTTTATCATCAACAATCAATCTTTTAATAATCGGATGCCTTGAACAATTAGAAACGGCATCGCATCTCGTTGTTGTTTTGATTTTGGCTCTGGCTATTGGTTCATTTTGTCACCCTGACGGTTCCTCAACCCCATGTCCGATTCCGGATTTTTCTATTGGTAAACCTTGTCCGGACACCCGTGCTACTGCATGCAAAGTGTAGCTTGGATAGTCCTGGCAGTTTTCGCGTTATGCGCGGTCTAAGATTACATTGGAGTGTCTTCATAGCGGAGCTATGCTCCAATAAACAAATACTATAAATTACAAACTATAAATATACGATTAAAGCACAACCACTGACAGCAGCTGTGCTTTTAATTTTATTTTATCAATTTTTCGTAGTTCCCTGACTCGTTTAGGATTTTTTTTTAACTAAATGGCAAATAATCTTGTGTTTTCACGCCATGCTTGTTTAAGGTAAGGTTGTCTTTGGCATAGTTTTTTTTTTCCAATTGCTTCATTCCTTGTAGTTGCAGTTGTTTTTTACGCAGTTTTTTAACATTACATATTTCCACTTCGTTGAATGTTTCGTTAGAAGATTGTTCAGAATTGCTTCAAAATAGTATTCAGAATTGACCATTTGTTTCAGAATTGACCATTTTATTCTGTATTTTTAAATTTTGTTTAAATCAGAGGCAAATGCTTCTGATTTTATTGTACACACTTCAACGCCACACATTTCAATGTGATTTTACCCAAGCTTCGTAGGTATTGTTTCCCACCTATAAATACTAATAAAGGCAACAGGCACTGAAAGAGAGCTGCAAACAAGCCAACTACCAATAGAAGGATTTACGCTGAATGAGCGAGCGAGCTAAATTCATCGCTCGTCTACGTTGCCTGCAACAAGAAATAAAGATGACCAACATGTTATACCAAAGTACCACGAATTAGAAAAAAAAACGAACTCGTTTAAGGTATAGGATTGAACCTAAACTAAAGTCAAAACAGGAAAAGAAAACGAATAAACTTTTCTTATAAGGTGTCCTTATAATAAAATAACAACAACAAAATTTGTAGTAGTGACAGCAGGTCTGGAAATGGTCCGAGGACCACTAACAGCCAGCCTAAGGGTAAAAAAAACAAGGATTTTTATGCTACGTGCAGTGGTCAGGAAAAGCAGCCAAGTTTGCCACGTCAAGTAACCTCTTTAGGGTAATTACGGAGGAGTTTCGTCAGTTGGTAAGTTCCAGGCCGGAATTACCCTATGGAAAGAAATTCTGTCAACACTTTAGTTCGTAGACTATCTTATGACTATTAGTAATCTTACTGTAGAGTTTAGTCCATGTGACACCTTACTGCTGTTTCAACCATTCGACACGAAAAAAAAAATTAGCCTTAGACTTGCCCACGTTTCACCTTAAATTTCTCTCATTTATTGTGTTCAGAGCTTTCCGTAAGTCAAAATTTAGTTAAATAACATGGCAAATAAAAACATCATTACTTCCTTATAGCTAATAGACTTCTTCGACCTAACTAAATAAAATAATAACATTTGATCGTCGAATTGAAATCCTAAGGAGAACACTGCACGAGCCGTAAAAAGAAAAGCATTTTAGCTTCGTTTAAAATAGTCTCGTAGCATTGTTGCACGAATCAATGGGCTTACCGTCGAACCAGATTCTCCATCTGCTACCAGATTAGGCCTATCTGCTACTTACGAAATTAAAACTGCCGTTAAAAAAATTAGGCCTAAAAAATGAAAATTAGGCCAAAAATCACGTTGCCACGGCAACGTCAAGTTGCTACGAGTATAACTCCTGGCTTCATCAACAGCGTCTTTCCCGTCACTTCCCTACTACCACTGATCTATATAGGCTATGTTGCGCGTTACGTAGGCGCAAAGTGTTGCAAAAATGAATAGGGATACTATACAATCCAAATCTCCGTTAGCTGCAACTTACGAAATTAAAGCTTCAGGTAAGAATTAGGCCTACAAGTTGACAAATAAGCCTAAAATCTAAAATAAGCTTAAAAGCTATCACATTTTAACCGGCAATTTTGATGGTTACTGCTTTTGGATTATAATAGAGATAGCTGTTGCAATGCGTGATAGAGGTGTGCGCCTCACCATTGGTACCGGAAGACCGGATACGGCTAGGTAGTCGCTGCAGCCGCTTGTTTATAACGTCTTTTTGAAATATCTTCATTTATTTGTTTTAGAGCTTTTAGTTTTACTTTATGTTTTTCTACATAGTGCTGTTATTTTATAACACTAATTCGTTTCTTAAGAAGTATTCGTAGTTAACTTACAAAATTTTTTTAATTAGTTTATTTATATATTATTATGTATTATTATTATGTGCTATGTATTATTTATTTATGTTTAATAAAGTATTATTATTATTATTATCGCAAAACAAAATATTGGTCAATAATTTTCCATATATTTCTTGTCACCATTTTAGTAGAAAGTCTACAAATTTTTTGAAGCCAGAATCCAATGTCTATTATACTAAGCATGGTAAGCAGAGTTAGTAAGAATTAAATAAAAACGTTTAAAACAAATCCATCTTTCCCATGCAATGTGGAATGTGTACTTCAAGTACATCTATTTTTAAGAGTACAATGTTCCCAGATAATATAATAAAAGTTACCTTTTAATAAGATAAAATACAACACCACACATTCGCGGGAAAGAGAAATATACTAGGCGCATAACCGAGTTCTGAAGATCACAATTACTAGGCCGAGCGAGAGATGCTATAGTTTATTTTACATTCTCATTTTAATTTTAATCCAGAATATGAAGCACGTAAACACTGCAATCAAACACTGCAATCAAACACTGCAAGCAAACACTAAAGCAAACGAACGAATCCAACACCGATCTTTATGAACGTATCAAGATAGCTATGCTACCATGCACGAAATTTGCTGTAGAAATGATAAACGAAGCGACAGCCTTGTTCAAAACATGTGAAATTGGCAGTACTACCCATTTATTACCATTTTCTGCACTCTCCACACTAAAAGAACTTTCACTGCGGTATATTACAGCTAATGGCTTTGTGTTATACAAGGCGTGCTCGGGGTTACTAGCCTTAAAGAGCGGGTTCCCTCACCGACGCGATTAAAAATCGACTTACCCACACAACGGAATACCTCCGAAGAATATATGAGGTAGGAATTACATTTTCGAACTTTTTAATTTCACGCACCAAAGCTCCCATATAGCCTAATGAAATTTCAACCAAATTTGAACAAAATTACGAAAGTTATCGTGTCCTAAACAGACAAAGACAGGCACAGACATGCATTCACACAGAATCCAAATTTAGTCGAGTATACGACCTGTCTCGCTGCCTAACAATCACTCCGACAGAAAGAAAAAATTGATAACCGTCCAATCGTTAACTGACCGCAATGAAAACAGTGTGTGTATACGGTGTTGAGGCAGAAGGAGGAGGGAGAGGGGGAGAGGAGCTCAATTCGTTGCTCGGGAAGTCTAGCAATCAGTGGCAATGGTGATGAGTCGGTATTATTTCTGCCGTCAGTAATCGGGCAACAGTTTTGTCATGCTTTTCTTGATGATATCTGTTATAGAATCCATTTCGAAATGGATTGCCTTTAATGGAGGGTGGAGCAGGTTAATATGAGGGATGATGTGTAGCTCACTTAGGTGGAATTGTATGTCACGAACCACTTTGTAATGTGGGCTTTTTGCGTATTATGGACAAGCCTTTGTGACCTTAAAGGGCTCGCCTTGCAAATATGTCGGCAAACAACGAAACAGGAGAGGGCGACAAGATTTCTTCGTTTTTCTTTAATTAATCCCTCTTCCTGATTAAAAACCGATAAGCTACATGATATAGTCGATTAAAACTTAATACCTTAACTGGGTGAGGACAAGCAAACCCATTTTTTTTGGGGGGGGGGAGATGATTGGGGGGGGGGAATTGAGGCTT
>JAHWFP010260288.1:0-16501 GCA_023313725.1 Lithobius niger
TGATGTTTTTGACTCCTGGCTGACGCGAAATCGCCCCTCCTAAAATTTCATCCTGGATCCGCTACTGACTCACACCTTGCACGCTGGTCGTGTCATTGAAACGTAGATATTGTATTCCACAACAAAATATAAGCTACTGATTTAGCTTTGGTAAAAAAAAAAAAAAAAAACGCCATCCCCCTCATTTGAAAAATCACGAATAAAACGCAAAATAAAAACATGGTCCGCTCGCATCAGTTTTTTTCAGCACCACCCCCGACAAACACTTAATTAATTTTTGGCGGCCTTATTTGAATTCATTATACTAGTAATACTCAGCGGTTGTAATCTTGAGGAAAATTTGCGAGCGGTGTTTTACATTTTTATATTTAATTTACGGCAAATCAGCATTTGACTATTCCGCCTACCTTTACCACAAAGATGGCAGCCTCCAATCTTTACAATGATTCTGTCAGCACAACTAAATTCGTATAATATGATAACTGGGGTTTTGTTTGTGGCTAAGGCCACCCCCCCCCCTCACCCTTTGTAATTGCTTCGAACAACACCTAAATTCGCAGTACTTTGTGCTATTCAGCGTACTTAATAGTGTATGTAGGCATCACTGAGTGGGTTCCAATTGTAATTATATATCATTGTAACTACCATTGGACAGGCTTGGAATTACTTGAGCTACGCAGAATTATGTTTGACCTATCTTTGACTTAGAAAATTCTGCGAGGACATACCACAGTATATCACCCATTTTTTGGTTTGGCACCATGTTCGATAAACACTCGTGGCCATGATTGGAAGCCGCTGTCCCAATGGCGTGAACAAATTCCCGCTTAAACTTCTTTTCAGTCCGGATTATCCGCAACTGGAACGCTCTGAGGGCCGAAACTGTGGACCAGTCGACAGTGCAGGGTTTTTGCAGAAAACCTCGTACGGAAGACCTTCAGCCCTTCTTGAAACGACAGCTAAAGGCAATCTTGTAGCTCGGATGAGGATAAAGTTTGTCTGATCGCCTTGCAATATCTAGATCATCTGCCTAAATCATGGTGTTAATGGCTCACCACCATTCTGTACGTTGTTCGACTGCCTAACGGTGGTAAAGCCAAATTATTAAAATTATTACTACCATTACTTAAGTGGTGAGTCAGTGTTATCATATGAATATGTTATTGTTATTGTATTGGTGTCCGCTATAAATCTATAAATATGGGAGCAGCACCCATTAACAGGTGCTGCCTGTTATCCGTCAAGTTAACCTACTCGTGAGTCGTGTCTTCTCTTAGCATACCTCGTGGGTGGCTAATCGAGGTCTAAAGCAATGATTAAAAAACCCATACAGAGTAGTCATCAAGTGCTGGTGAAACAACGAAATCACGACGTTTCGGTTCCAAGGTCTGCTTTTTCTGCTTTTTTTAACTTTCTGCTTTTTGTAAAGTAATGATAGCATTCTACATTAAAATGGCGAACGAGGGTGGTTTATACGACTATTAATTAATTCTAACTTAAACTTAAGTATACCCTTGCTGAACTAGCGCATGGGGAACTTAAAAAGCGTTTAAGTAATATAACCGGTTTACCTTGTCGTAGTCTGGGGTTCCAGATTGTCTGCGATTAGGTGAGATTTTATGGGTGGTAGCCATAATCTAACTTTTGAAAGCAGATAGCTTTCATAGTGTTCGTCTTCATCAACTGGTCAGCACTGAGGCGAAGATAGACGGGCTCCCAACAGGACTAAACTGACATTTCGTCAAGTGTCAAAAAGGCATTTGGTGAGCACAAGGTAATGCTAAAACGTTGTTTGCGCCAATGAAGCCAACGCTTTGCAAAACGTTTGGCATGTTAGACGACCTGTTGGTGTAGTATCGGGGGTAAAGTGGTATTTTGTGAGCTTCTTAGGCATAATGATTAATTATTTAATGAATATTGGTACTGTTAGTAGAGTAGCAGCCTACTAATAACATTAGTGGTGTCAAGAATTTATAGGGTTTGGGAGGAGAATTTGTAACTCTAAAAAGTCACTATTGAAACATGTTAGATTCATCCCATTAGTTCAATCCGAATTTTCAGAGGGCGCCACGTGTTCCATCTGGTAATTTTTGCTAATTTTTTTTACCCCAAATCTAAGGTAAAGTAAATTACAACAAAGCTAGGCTAAATAATAATTAAATTCAAGCTAGTTTCGTTTAGTTTAGTTTAATTTTAAGTTAAAAACTGAGTAAAAATTCCCACATAAGACACATGGCGCCCTATATAAACTAAGACTGAACCAGTATGAAAGTATATAAGACGTTTTAAGTATGGGTCTCAGTCACAAATTCTCCTCCACAACCCTATAAATTCTTGGTGGTGTTCAAAATTATTTTAGTAAAGCCGGTCATGTTTAGTTTGCACTTAATTTCTGTCAACGTTGAGACTGTGCAAAGCAATTGTCATTTTGTCCAAGTGAAATGATTTAGAGTACAAATTTCAGAGTTAATTTGTTTAAATTTAACTAGTTGCTAAGCAGAGAAGTTTAAAACTTGAAAATGTTAAGTAAAAAAAAAATACGAGCTTGAAGCAATATGTTAAAATAAATACTATTTTGATGTTATGTGCATTTGCAGTAGTAAGCTTGTATTTGGAAATATTGCATGTTTAATATTCCTAGTAGGTTCAACGTATAAGCATTTTGCCATCTAGAAGGCCTATAACGTATATTTTTCTAAGCTTAGAAATTTACAGGTTAGGAATTACTTAGTCGTTTAGAATACCTCCTAGATGCATATCATTTTTGATGCAGAGTGGCACGAGTTTTCAGAAAAGGAGAATCGTGTAGTATTTTGTGTAAAAAAAATGCATAACTTTAAAAATTGGTATTTGTGATGCTAATTTTGTGTGACCTGGCAGGTTATGCAAAGCCATTGCTAGTGATTTAGAAGTGATGTGAGTAATGTACAAAAGGTCACAGAAACCTGTAAGTTTGCAACTTTAAAACTTTGGTTTAAAGTTTAGTTTAAATGGAAAAAAAATAATTTTATACAATTTAAACTGGTGTTTGTCTTTTTTCTGTTACGTATGAGTAACGAGGAAGAAAGTGAGATAAAGTTTAAATGTTCTCTTGGTTCATCCAAAGGGGAAAATGTAAGCTAGATGATACTTTACGGTACGCTAGTATAAGCTCAGGGATACTGACTAGGAAAGCATTATGCCTCCTGTAGTATTGCATAAATGATTTGAGGAGTTCGACGTTTTGTTGAGTCGTGGACAATTTATTTAGAGCGAGCTAAACTGCATTTTTCAGCATTTGACATTCTTAGAGGGTGCCAAATAAGTCTAGAAAGTTTATCAAACCTAGGTAAAAACACCTATGCCCTACCTTGGGTCTTATGTGCTCCTGATTCTCCAACGAGCAAAACTCTTGATGAGATAGATGAGATGGTAAACGGGAACTTGGACTCCAAACCTAGTCATGTCTCGGAAAAAGTAGCCTATTCAAGCCCGAGCAGGCACAAAGGGAATCTGTAGCTGACTATATTGCTGAATTGCAGAGGCTTTCACTCCATTGTGAGTATGGAAACTATTTAAACGAGGAGATTCGAGATCGATTCATGGTGGGCCTTTGTAATATAGACACTCAAAAGGAGATTATGGCTATGGATCTAGCTTTAGTTACATTTGACAAAGCATGTGAAACTGCTGCTTGAGAAAGGGCAGAGGAAAGCACCTCTGGGTTTCAGAGCTTATCTGCACTTCGGGTGAAACAAAAGCATTTTAAAGTTAAAAGTGATATTGTTGTGGTTATTCTAATAATGGTCAAGATGAGCACTGGTACAAAAAGCATTTGTGTTCAGACTGCGGGAAAATGGGACACCACCAGCACGTTTGTAAGTCTCGAAAGCCAGGTGCAAGCAGCATGGCCCCTACGACTCCTAAATCTAAAGCGGTACATTTAGCCAGTAAAAAGAAGCATCATAAACATGGTAGAAAGAAAGCACACATATTAGAAGAGTCGGAAAATTCCGATTCGGACACCATTGATTTCAGAGGTTAATACAATGACTTCAACTATCCATTGTAATAAATGGCTAGTTTACTGTGAAATTACAGTATTCGATACTCACTGCTTGAAAACGCGAACCATGACAACTAGGGAGTTTGAACAAAGCGTGTACTATCGATTTTTAAACAAGCAACACCTCTCGCATTGCAGTGCCTGCTTACGTGCATCCGTTTAGACGTAAAAAAAGACGTAAAAAAATGAACAAATTACCTACAGGTACTGTTTTTTTTTTGCATTGGCTAAAGGGACCAGCTTTTTACAAGATTTTTTAAATTTCAACTTGTGCACGTGAAAAGCTGTGCACGTACACATAGAACACTTGAATTATAAAAATCGGTATTGAGACAATTTTTCATCCTGTATTAGTAATGCAGTGTCGATGCCGTAAATTCGGGCGAAAATTTTTTTCCGTGTTCAGTTCAGCCGTAAGCTTGTTATTAGAATAGTGCTGAAATATCGACTAGGAATGTCTGGAACAATGAAAGAAACAATGCATAGGCAACAATAAAACTGAATTATTGTGGGACTGATTGTTAGAAAAATCAAATAAACAAAAAAATCATACGTTTTGAATGATATAGACGAAATGCAGGCAAGCTCAGTTAGAAGGGACGCTAGTTAAGTAACAATTTCAAAATCTATTTAAATACAAAAAAAAAAAACAGAGAGGCTAATAAATGAAACTAGACATTTAGTTTAATCCGTTCACTCTTTTGGCGTCGATCCATGCTTCGTGTAATTTCTTTGGTCCTCGGAGCATCTATACTGCGATCTAATTCGATGTACCGATTATTTCGAAGCATGCAGTTTGTTCATTACATTCCTTAGCATACCTGAGTTTCATCTACATCATTCAAAACACATGATAGGTTTGGTTGTTTGCCCGTTCGTACGCCTACTCCTCTTGGAAATAAGACCTTTACGAAGGTGACTGTATTGATAAATGAAAGATTGAGAGAGCAAAGCGAAAAAAATGCATTGAAAAGGTTTAGTCTGCGTGGGAAATCGCTTCTTTGTTCGTTCAATCCACACACCTCCGTGCTTCAGTAACACAAATGTTTTGACAACCTTTTACAACCTCTACGTCTGCTTTTTCCGTGCATCCAGTCGTTTGAAACGAAACCAAAATAAATTGTTGGTATCAAACAGCAGTATACATCAACAATCATCCTTATTCAATTGCAGTTACTAAAAGAAACTAATTTGTCGAAAGACAGTTTTTTTCTTTGTAGGCTGTGCTTTTACAGCCGAAAAGGCTGAGAAGACTATAGAGCAGCGTCGTGTGACGTCATATTGCCTACGAGACACCATTTGGAGGTAATAGCTACAAGGTGCACTAGATTAAAATGTAACGGAAAAAACGGCACTTCTAGTCAAGACAGTGCTTTGGGAGCGGATTTCTTAGGCTTAAAAAAACGTTGTTTTTTCCAACAACAAAAATCGAGGCTTAATTGTGTATAACTCTATGCTGGAGCCTTAATGGATTAGCTGCAAGGGGCACTCCAGAGAGAAACAGAAGGGCGTCATACTGAAGCCGATGCTGTGAAGAGTGATTTCTTAGACCTAAAACGCGCGATTTTTGTTGTTGGAGAAAACAACGTTATTTTTAAGCCTAAGAAATCCGCTCTTCCGTTGTTTTTCCCTCCATTTTTATGTAGTGCACCTTGTAGTTATGCCCGCCAAAACCCATACTGGTGCCAATATGGCGGCAATTGTCACTGCTCTATTGCAAGAACTTTGTCCGTCCGTCGCTTTTCTTTCAACTTCAAAACGGTACCAGATGAAGACAAACTGTTTTCCCCATTAGACAGAGTGACAAAAAATTAGGTACAAAACACGGCAAATTAAAACATCGTTTCTTCCTTATAGCTAATCGGCTTTCTCGATATAACTCAATGAAGCAAAACATTTAATTATCGTCTTTAAATGTTACAGGAAAACACGAAACCATAAATACAGAAGGATTTCTTTAAAGACACAAATTAGCCTCATTTAAAATAATATCGACACCGCATTTCATGGATGAATAGGCCTATACACTCGAACCAACTTCTCCCGGTTATCTGCAACTTAACGAAATGAAAATACCAGTTACAAATTAGGCCTAAAGGCTAAAAATTAGGCCTTAAATTATGCTGCGGGGCAACGTTAAATCTCCGCACCGTTTTTCATAAATGAATAAGCGTACTCTTGAAGCAATTCTCCATTAGTTGAACTTATGAAATTAAAACGCCAGGTAAAATTTAGGCCTAAAAGCTGAGAATTATACTTAAACGTTAAAACTAAGCCTAAATATATAACAAATTTTTAACCGGTGGTTATGCCTAAAAATCTAAAACTAGGCGTAAAAGCTAACACGTTTTTAACCGGCAATTGAGATGGTTACGACTTTTAGATTACATAATACACAGCGCTGTTTCAGTGCGTGATAGAGGTGTGCGCCTCAACATTTTTGAAATTGGTGGAAGTGCACAGAAGACCAGTTGCGACTATGTAGTCGCTGCAGCGTATACTTTTTTTTTTTAATTTTAACATGTAAGATGAACTGGAGACTTTCAAGCTGGGCAACTGGTTTATAATGGTGGGACACTCATTCTCCTCTGAGTTGGAGGTTGTCAGTGGAGTCCCACAGGGTTCCGTGTTGGGACCGCTCTTATTTGTAATTTTTCTTAATGATCTTACCTGTAAAATAGACAACGCTTACCATTCCAAATTTGCTGACGACCTGAAACTGGACTCAGCGATAATTGATGAGAATAATGCCTTAGCCTTCGCGTCTGAGGTAACTTACGTTGCAGATTGGGCCTATGACTGGCAACTCCCACTCTCCATCACTAAGTGCCAAACCATGCACTTAGGCAGAACCATCACTGATGTTTCTTACGGTATAAACAACAAGCCTCTTCCGGTTATAACTGAGGTTAGGGACCTCGAAGTGTGGTTCAGCAACGATTTAAAATTTATTCTGCACTGCCGCAAAATTACCGCTGCAGCTTATTGCCGTTTAACGGTAGTGAACCGATGCTTTTCTTACAGTAGCCGGGAAGTCAAAGTGTGGGCCTACAAGGTTTTTCTCAGACCAATCTTGGAATATGCCTGCCAAGTTTGGTCGCCTGCTCTGTTGGGCGACATTGAACGGGTTGAAGCAGTTCAATGGAAATTTACAAAATCGCTGCCTGGAATGCGCAATCTTACTTATACTGAGAGGACTCAGCACCTAAAACTTGAATCACTTTAACTGCGGCGACTTAAGTCAGATCTAATTTTGGCATTTAAAATTTTGCATGGATTAGTTCGAGCTAATTTGCCATTCTTCGACCTGAATGTGGAGGGACGAACTAGAGGCCACTCTTTCAAATTGCAAATTCCCAAATTCCGTTTGGAGTGCAGACGACACTTCTTTTCGGTGCGAGTTATTGGGGCTTGGAATTCGCTCCCAGAAGCAACTGTTACCTCGACAAGTGTGACTGTCTTTCGTCGTCATTTGAATCAACTTAATTTAACTAAATTTTTACGACGTTCTTAACACTCTACTAATTTCTCACAACATTTCTCTGTGGTCTCGCAACCAGCCACATAATTTTTTTTTTAGTTTGGTTGGCAGTTAGTGATCACACCGATCCTTGCCTTCCCGTTGCTCCTGCAACAAAATGTTTTATTATTACTAGCGGAGTCGCTCGCTTCGCTCGCTCATTCCGCCGCGTCTCGCTGCGCTCGAGGACATTTCTTGCTTCAATATTTATGCTGCTGACGGAGAATTTCACACCAATAAACGATAATGAACATTGTACTAAGCGTTTTTCGTAATGTTTCAGTTCATAAACAAACCATGACTTGTGCCTACTCTTTCATTTTTCTTTGTTTATGTTAATAAGTTTTGCTTCTAATTTTGTAACCTGCTCCCTATCGTGAACAGCTTTTTTTATTCAAATAAATTGTGTTGCGTAAGATGTAGAAGCAACACCAGAGCTGAACACCAGGAATCGCAAGTTACCTATAATTCGTGTTAGTACCAACAAACTCCTATAAATTCTTATACCACCCACATAGGTTTTCTTGTTTCACTTATTTTAGGAATATTTACTTTACGTTCATGCTTTGTGTGCTTTAGCGTTTTTGTGCATTAATTTATGTCGCCCCATCCTCTGAAACCAAAGGCCGAGGTCCTACCGCTAAGCCTGTCAGTATGGCTCAGCGGTAGGACCTCGGTCTTTGAAACCAAAGGTTGGTGGGTTCGACTCCCCGATCAGGCCGTCTGACATATAAGTCCAAAAGGCAACGTAAATAGGTTTGCATCTGTATTTAGTTAAAGTAAATGGTGCCGTCGGCTGTAACAAAAAACTAGCAAGTCATATAAGCAGGCACCATTGGCTTTAAACAAAACGTTTTTCAAGCTCTATGTGTAGTATGATGCAAACTACGACGCCTTTTTAGGTTTTGTTTACAACCAAGTTTCGAAGTTTCCTTCCGATGGCCTGATCGAACTTTGACGTCATGTGTAGTTTTCAGTGCAGTTTTTAACGTACCGTATTTGAGGGTCAAAAAATCAAGTTAGAGCAATAAAAGTAGGTTAATCCGAAGCGTCATTTAATTGTCTTTCAACAACTATCTGTGCATAGCGCTATTTAATGTTAACTTTTATCAATATTTAAATGAGCAGCACGACTGCTTAATTAAGAAACAAGCTAGTGTGTTCTTCCTCCCCCACCAGTTTCTCTAAGTTGTTGGTAACGAACATCAGTGTGCAGCAACAACATCAACGTTCGATTGTAGATATCAAAAGAAAATATTTCGTCGAAAGACTGGTTCTGTTCTTATCAGTGCTTAGCAGTGCTTATCTGTTCTGATCTAAACTCTGATATGCGACTAAACTCTCAATGCTAGTTTGATTGTCCGACGGTAAAATCGCATTATCCTGTCACATCCAATTAAATTAACTGCTATGGATACAAATCTTTTCAATGTCTTTCACGCTTTGCTCGCTTTGCTCAAGAAAATCTTTCATTCGCTACTCAAACCTTCTTAGGGGCTTTATTTCCGGAGGTGTAGGAGTGCAAACGTGCAAATAAACGAACAAAAAATCATATGTTTTGAATGATATAAATGAAATGCAGAAGGCAAGGTGAGGAATGTGATGAATGAACTGAATGATGGGTGAACAATTGCAGTTATAGTGTCGTCGGCCTATCTTGAGTTCGCCCCAGAACGAACACAGATAATCTTTTGTATTTTTTTGGTAGCAGAGTGCCTTGTTGATATCCTAGATGGTTACCAAAACAATGGCGGCCGTCGATTAAATCCGCTCCCTCCAGGAAGACGTAGCCGCTCATAAAATACCAGCAGGACTCAAGATACGCTGACCACACCGTAGTTGTGTCGAAACTGTATCGCTTCTACAGGAAAAAAACAAACATAAATCGCACAATTCCACCATTTAATGTTAATGGGGATTTAATTGCCTGCGAGCTGACCAAAGCAAACCTTTTAATGCAGGAATTTTCCAGGAATGGAATTGCTGACAACGGGAACAATATACGAATCCCAGCAACTTTAATTGACTCCCAACATTTTTGTACCGGGGAAGATCTGCACTTTAATGAATTAAACATCCTTGGTGTCTTAAATCACCTCAAACCTAGTCATGCAGTCGGTACGGATAAGCTATCAGCTTTTTTCTACAAACAAATTGCTGTTCATATTGCATATCCTCTCAAAAAAATTTTCTCCTTGTCCTTTTCTACTGGCGTTCTGCCAAAGGACTGGCTTCATGCGGATATTGTCCCTATTTTTAAGAAAGGGAATCCCTCAAACCTATTAAACTACCGACCTATTGCACTAACGACGGTGCCCTGTAAAGTCATGGAGACCATAATTAAATCATATATGTTAACCTTTACTGATTGCTTTAACATCATTCTCGATGACCAGTTTGGTTTCAGGTCGGGCAGATCAACTACCCATCAACTTTTGCTCGCTTTGGACAAGTGGTCAGAGTCCATGGACATTGGTGTTGGAACAGACGTCATTTTTTACGACTTTAAAAAGGCTTTTGAATCTGTGGTGCACACAAAGATAATCTCCAAACTTTCGGCTATTGGGTTTAGAGATTATATTCTAAACTGGATTTCTGCTTTCCTCGTTAATCGCACCCAACAAGTTAAACTTGGGGGGGGGGGGGTTAGTTCCGCCAAATGCAACGTTATTAGTGGAGTACCACAGGGTTCGGTTTTGGGCCCATTGTTGTTCGTCCTGTTTGTGAATGATCTTACTCCAAATTCTTCATCGGCATCCCAAGAGAAGTTTGCGGACGATTTAAAACAACATACACCAATCCTTTCTCCTATTGATAATCTGAACCTTCAGGATGCCGTAACATATGTCTCAAATTGGGCAACTGACTGGCAACTTCCATTATCCGTCGACAAATGTCATCGATTCACTGTGGGCACAAATGGGCCTCAATTTGACTATTATCTGCATGACAAGAAGTTGAATTCTGTTGAACTTGTCAAAGATTTAGGAATCTGGTTCCATTCCTTCTATCCACTGTGATAAAAAAATTAGTGCCCAAGCCCACCGTCGTGCAGCGATTGTGCGTCGCTGCTTCTCCTCTGGAGATCACTCGATTATGGCCTGGGCATTCAAGGTCTACGTGCGACCACTTGTTGAATACGCAAGCCAGGTATGGTCACCAAACCAGCTTTCGGATATTGACCGAGTGGAATCAGTTCAGCGGCGCTACACTAAGTCTATCCCAGGACTACATAATAAACCATATTGTGAGCGGCTTCGGATGTTGGGTCTGGAAACTCTTGAGTTGCGCCGTTTAAGGGCTGATCTTGCCCTGGTGTACCTGATTTTGAATGATGTGCCAGCGGCGTGTTTACCTTTTTTTGAATTGGTTGGAAACACAAAAAACCCGTGGCCACTCTCTTAAACTGAAGCTACCACCTTTCCGTCTTGATTGTAGGAAGTTTTTTTTCTCGGTCCGGGTTGCACCTGTTTGGAATGCACTGACGGAAGACATTGTCTCGGCTAGCTCGGTACAGACTTTCAACGTAAACTTAATGATTTTAATCTGCAACCCTTTTTATCCCGTCCATTTTAATCGTTTCGGTTTTTTTTTTCATCTGCCCTCGTTACTCTTTTAATGTGTCAATGATCAGTTGTGCCACAACTTTGTTTAAAATGTGGTTGGGTATCAGTGGCAATGAATGTTGCCCTTCCCATCCACCCTGGTTCCTAGAGATGAACTGGAAACTATTATTATTATTATTAGTATTATAATAACCAGTACATTGATTTTGTGAAGCTCTGGGGATCAAAGAAATTATACGAAGCATGGATCGATTCCATAGAGAGAGTAATGTTAGTTTTTTTTTTTTTTTTTTATTAAGCTAAATGGTGAAACAAGGAACTGCTATTTTTTTTAGGGTATAGCTTAACGTATGTTTTGAATGATGCCTTGTCCTGACTTTAGGCCAGGCATCACCAAAAATTGTCTCACAGCTAATAATTTTATTTTTCTTGTTTCACTTTGATTTTTTTTTTAGTAGTCACTGATTTTTGCGTTGCGAAATCTCTGTTTTACTCCGAGAGTAGAGGAATGAAGCCAGCAATGACGACAAAAGTACGACGAAAGAAAAATATCTGAAGTACTTCAGTTTTCAACATATTATGAACCAGTGGCTCAACTTGAAAGTCCCCAATTCACCTAACATGTTAAAATTTAATAAAGCACAGCCTACAAAGAAAAAAAACTGTCTTTCGATAAATTAGTTTCTTTTGGCATCTGCTATTGAATGCGGGTGTTTGTGGATGTTTGTTACCAACAACTACTTTTTTGGTTTAAAATGGATTTTACTTCAAATGACAGGATGCACGGAAAAAGCAGACGTGTAAGTTGTAAAATGGGGGGGAGGGGGGTTGAGGCTAAATGGCACGTCGACAGCAAGGTCATTAGCGCCAACCTCAGTCACAGTGCAGTGGTCCGAGTTGCCACTACCATACACGTTACAGAGGTGTTAAACAAACCTCAAATTTAGATCTTATCATAGATCCGTACCTCTCGCAAAAATTAAAAAACCTCGGACAGGAGGACAAACTTATCGCCCAATTGACGCGCTGAGTCTTGTGGCAGATGGAAACGGCGACGAATACTTTCAAGATGATGACAATCAACAAGAAAGTGACGGATCATAAGTGGTCGTCAACATTCAGGAAAGATAACTCCTCTCAAAAGAAAGCAATGAGTAAGTTTGGTATGACAAATACGTAAACGCGCCAACACTACCTCTTCTCTGCGACCATGGCGAGAGGCCCAGTGCCATTCATTGACAGTGCCTTTAACAGCCCGCAACTTATTGATGTCTTGTCTCTCCCACAAGGTTTGTAAAAGGCTGTCAAACATTCGTGATGTTTGGCTGTCAAACATGGGAACGTATGGCATCCCATAAATCAAACTTCAATTTAAAAGTCGAATCCAATTCTTAAGTGCAACACTGCCTTTCAACAGACAAGTCGCCTGACAAATACGCAACAGGCCACACCCCCGACTTGGACAAGGTCCAAATCTTGTATCGAGAAAAATACACTTGGGCACAGATTAATCTTGAAACGCTTGTCATCCATACACATACACACCTGTACATACCCACTTAGTGCCAGATAATAAATTTCTAAAAGATTATTTTCCTGTAATTAAAACACTTAAACTCGACTCTTTTGCCAGGCATATTGTAAAACCCACATAATGAATGCATCACACCTTTGAAACACGTGACCCTGATTTGCATACACCTTGCCTTGCGACGTAGCATCCCAATGGAGCAGGTGGGTCGTTGCTTTTTGGCTGGCATTTTTGCCTCTTTTGAGGGGAGAAATTGGTGGTTTTTATCAGTTTTAAATTACTGTTTTATGCTTTTAATGTAGGATGACTTAGTGGCTTTTGCCATGCTTTAATTTTATTGCTAACCTGATGACGCAAATTGAAAGTTTTCGAAACGTTGCTTGTATTTTTATGTAGCAATGCTTGGTTTGCCTTCACATAATCTGTTACCGTGCTTTTTTTTTACTCCATTCCATTCACCCACTTCATCCATCCACTCCAAAACATTCGTGTTACTGAAGCACGGAGATGCGTGGATCGAGGGAGCAAATAAGCGATTTACATGTAAACTAAACCTTTTCAATGCATTTTTCGCTTTGCTCTCTCAATATTTCATTTAGCAATACAATCACCTTCGTAGAGGTCTTATTTCCAGAGGAGTAGGCGTACGAACGTGCAAACAAACAAACGTATTACGTGCTTTGAATGATGTAGATGAAATTCAGGTGTGCTAATGAATGTAAATGAACAAACTGCATGCTTCGAAATAATCAGTACATCGAATTTCAGATGGTCCGAGGATCAAAGAAATTACATGAAGCGTGGACCGACGCCAAAAGAGTGAACGGATCAAACTAAATGACTAGTTTTATTTATTAGCCTTTCTTTTTTGTGTGTTTAAATAGGTTTTGGAGTTGATATTAAATTAGGCGACCCTTCTAGCTGAGCCTCTAGTTAGTTTGATTTTTCTAAAAATGAGCCCCCGCTGTTTGATTGTTGGCTTTGTATCGTTTCTCACGTTTTATTAAGTGGTGTTTATCTAGACACACGCTAGTGTGTCGCCGCCAAGTAACAGTAGATCATCCCATTGTAGACATCCGATTGTTAAAAACTGATTGTTAATGTAAAAAGGCGGCTCACTAGCAGACATGTGTCTGTTAACTGTAAGCAACTGAAAGCATATTTTGGCATGAAATATATGCCAATATATGATAAATCCCAATGCGACAGAAATGTTTCAAACTGTGGAAAATGTAAGGGGAAGGTTCAGAGACTAAGAAAAACAAAAATTTAAAGGATGGGTGTCCACCAATCATAGAGAAAAAGATGCGTCAATAACGTTGTTTTTATGTGACTGTCCAGCTAGCTAGTTAGTAGCTAGCTAACTAATAAGATTTTTCCCATGATAAATCCCATAGACTTTTTGCTCATGGCTAGCGCAAAATTGAGAAGACCTACGTACCTGAAATTTTGCACACGGATGCATGGTGATCTGAGGATGGTCCTTTTGTTTATTTGGGGGTTGTAGGGGTCAGGACAAATGCGTGGGAGGGTTTTGAAATTCGCCACCAGCGAATTTAAATTTCGTTTCTTTTCCAAGTTGCGACCAAAGATTTTAAGCAACAATGGCTTGAACAATCAAGACTGGTCCTTAGATTTATTGTAAAAGCCTGGACGAACTAAAAACTGAACTGTAACGAAGGACAAAATAAATAAACATTAACGTTGCCGTGGATAGCGTAAGAATAAAGGGATGCAAGTTAGATGATGGTTACGCAACAATACGAGCATACACGAGGTAAAGGGTTTTTTGTTAATAACCCCCCCAAAAAATGCTTCGCGTTCTGCTGTTTTAGTAACAGCGACCTTCGGGGGTTTCTGCATGACTAAATGTGAACGAAATCTTGAAAAATTAAGGGGAAGTTGCAGGGATAAACAAAACAACTGAAGGGGATGCGTTGATTGAGTGAGCGAAGCAAATGAAATCAGCGATTGTTAGTGTGTGCAAAAATGGGATTGAAGCATCTTAAACAGACGGTGTAACCTTATATACGTTCACAGTCCTATGAAAGTTGTGATATCCACCCAAAACCATAACTGGTAGAAAAACCCGCCAAGTTTCCAAAAACGGTCGGCCTTTGAAGGTAGTGATATCATTCCACCAAAGAAAGGCCACCAAGGTTAATCCTATTAGCCAAGTTAATCGCACCGAATAATACTTTGGACGTTAAATGAAAACTTGAAGATTGCTACCGCTAGTAGCAATCTTCTAGTTTTCATTTTACTTTCGAACTATTAGTAGGTGCGATTAACTTGGCTAATAGGATTAACCTTGGCGGCCTTTCTCTGGTGGAATGATATCACTACCTTCAAAGGCCGACCGTTTTTGGAAACTTGGCGGGTTTTTCTACCAGTTATGGTTTTGGGTGGATATTAATTTTCACACCACTGTAGTCCATTCAGTGTAACATTCATTCATTATGAGATGGGTAACATGCAGTTCGTAGTTAGTCAAAGTCAAATAGCACATGTGGAAGAAAATGAAAACTTATGTTTTGGTATTTCTCCCTATTGCCAGCTCCTGCACCCAACCCTCTATTTCTTTCTTCCACTTCTGCTCCACACGCCACCGTAAGTAGTTACGCGCAAATTTAATGTATCCACCCTTGTTTCTGATTGGTTTGCAAGCATTTCTCGTTTTTAACTGTTGCAGTCACCTACTTTATCAATTATGGGTAATTTTTCCATCCTAGTTGTACTACAACCAACTAACCTTACAAAGCCGAATGGTGGAGTCCGTGAATACCAAAAAGTAAGGTGTTTTAGTATATTTCATATAATTTTAATGTCACTCTGATGAAGATACCGTGAATTTTTTTAATTGTTGGGTATTGAAATGCAAGTTTTTATTGTTCTCTGCATGTGCTATTTGGCTTGGGGGGTTCTTACTTACTCGTTCATTTTTTTACACATTTATTTACGTGTTTTCTACAAGCATGCCCGGAATTATTGGCGGGACGAGCCAGCGAAGCGTAGCCTATAACGGACACCAAATTGGTCTGTTGGTTGCACATTTTTATTCTGGGTGGAGCCCAAACGAAAGATCGGACTGGAATGAAATTTGGTACAACGTTTCATACCCTAATTAGTATTGTTGAGCCAATATTTGCCGTAAATCGAACAATTATTACTGTAGAAATTTTAAAATTTTCGAATTTATTTCTAACACTCACCATTGTAAATTTGGAGTCGTGAATAGTTAAGGAATTCCGACGAAGCATACACCATGCTAATGGTAGTCAAGTGAATTTAAAAAAACACGGCAAATTAAATTTTGGTTGCTTCTTTCTAGCTAATAATCTTTTTCGACGTAACCATGAGTCTATGAAAATGATGAGTTTTCAACTCTAACAGATTCAGTTTGCTCTAGCCTGTGATCAAAAACCCCATACTGTACGGATGCGACACCTGTTGCCAGATCCCTGAAATAAATTTAATTCGTCTCGAAAACCGAAACCGAAATCGAAACTTTGATCGCGCGAGCAACTCTTAATCCGGAAACACAGTTAAGTGCGGAGCTGTTTCCTTCCTTGACTGAAGCTCACCCTTGTATCCGACACTTGAATTAGATGTTTCTACCCAAGGCCCGCTGAGATAGTAGCTGCGCAGCGCTACTGATTAATTGCTAAGCCAAACTACAAAAAAAAAAATTGTTTCTGTTTATAATTACGACTTTTTTTCTTCTGTGCGAACATGTATCTTCCTTCAGCATATTCTGTAGCCAAATTCAATCTGTGATTGGCGAGAAGTAATTATGTCTTTGAAAATGGGAACAATGTGAACGATTTAAGACCTTCTCG
>JAHWFP010260289.1:9582-58725 GCA_023313725.1 Lithobius niger
AAAAAAAACGACCTCCCCCGACCAGCTCCACAAGAAGATGAGTACATAAAACATGGCGTCACTAAAGACGCGCACAACAATAGGAGGGAGACTAACAACAATGCTCAGGCATCTAACCAATGCACCAACCAACTATTATACGTACAAAACTACGTCAAAGCCCGGGGAAATGGGAGGGACTGTAGAAATACAAGTCGTGGTGAGGAAAAACCTCATACAGTATCATCTTTGCCTCCCACAATGCTCCGCAAAACGCGAATCAAATAACGACGCGGCAAGTTTGCCAAGCGGCGTCATCGGTTGACAGAATTTGGAACCCTTGTCGGTTAGTTTGAAAATTCGTCACTTGGTGTAGAGATGGCAGTACCTAGCAAACTTTCTCTTCTTCCTATGTCAATGGTTGATTTTACTCGCCTATTATTTGTCTTGATGTGATCCGGCCTTCACTGTAGAAGGCTCTGGCCGGAGGAGCCAGCTAACAGGCGCATTCAATGGGTTTTTCGGTTCAATTCATTGTTCACGTTTGCGACAGTAGCGTTGTTTGCTGTTACGATTAATTAGCACATCAACAAAGATAAGATAATGACACACAAATCAACCAACAACATGACGATCAAGCAAATTCAGAAAGTGATCAAACAAATCAACTCACAATACGGAATATTTTTTTCTTTATCGACTATACAGCAATAAAAACAATAAACATGTATTATTTTAATTTTATCCTGAGCATACGATGCTGCATAACTTCATTTGCAAACTACGATAACTTCCTAAACTACGAAACGCACACTTTCTGCATGCGATTATTAAAAAAAAATTTTTTTTAATGTTTCTTATTCCTAAAAGTATTACGTTAACCTGCTACCTTAAATATCAGATAAATTATGATTTATTTCCTAAATAACGTTATATAATTGTTTGACACATGTTTTGAATTTGTTTCACAATGAACAATAAAGACATAAAAAGTTTTAAAACTAATTTAAACAATACAACGTTGCTAACGTAACTACCGTGCAATTGTTAAAAAGAACATGTACGCTATACAATAATATACGTTAGCAGTCATAATCACGCATTAAAGCATACATGACATGATATACGTAAATACATACATACACACATATATTGTGCAAACTACCATACTAATAACGAATTTTAAAAGCAAGGCAGTATTAACAATTTTTCCCAGTTTTCGTATATGTCAAAACAATTACCTTTCTGATTAAAAAAAAAAAAAAAAGTGACAGCGACACCGACAAGTTAGTCCTTAAAGAAAAACATGTATGTTCAAATTCTGGTCAATTTTGTGTCAATGAGAAAAAAAAAGTTTTGAAGTAGTTTTCAATGCTGTAACAATATCTAAGTTAGATTATGGCAGTGCTGTGTGGGAACCTTACACCAAGGTTATATTCATATTGCTTTTTACCCCTTTGGGTGCTGCAATTACTTAATAAATAAATAATAAATAAATAAAAACAATGGGACTTTACGTAAACTGACATTATCAGGAATGTCGTGAACTGCTGTTGCTGCCACGGATACTCGGGGATGACGACGTATTTAGGAGTTTCTCACCCGTTTTGAAGCTCTCAGTCCTCTTATAACAATACAGCACGACGGGATTGCAACAATGAACGAGGACGAGGAGTGCTGGGATCCACGGCGGAGTGCTGAAATCCTGGATCCCAGCACTCCACGTGGATCCCAGCCCCCGTTTGTGTTAATGAAAAGTGGAAGAAAACAAACAAATGTAATAAATTTACTTAAGCAAATAAAAATAAACAGATGTTCAGCAATTTACGTTACTCACAACATTCCAACCGCTGCTTTACAAACGTTGGTTACCATTAAATGACAAAAAAGTATAAAGCAACCGAATATCTAGACACACGCTAGTGTGTCGCGCCAAGTTCGGCAACAATCATCACAACAAACATCAGATCAATTCAATTGTCGAGGTTGTAAACCATTATAGCGCTGCGCCATAGCGTCAGTGTCTTATACCTTGAAGCATAGTTGGGCACATTTCAGGTACTTGGGGAAAAATAATAATGCGATACAATAGCTTAAATTGTGTTAAAATCAAGATCAATGACCAACCTGACAAAAATTAACTCGTGTAAAAATGCCAGCTAAGCTGTTTTCATTACAAAATCTGACACTCAATAACGTTAGCTAGCTAATTCGCTCATTCCCATGTTAAATCCCATAGGGTGATTATTCATCGCTACCGAGATAACGGGGAGGCTTCCAGCTATGAAATTGGACGAATGGGTGCAGTACAATACGAACTGCATACCTTTTATGCAGCCTGGGGGTGTAACAGGGATGGCGCATAAGTACGAAAATATTGTTATAACAATTGTTAGTATTGTCGGCATCATCTCTCATTGGACGGCCAAAGTTCGGACAATGAGAACGTGGGTACTGACGTACGTGCCTAGACACACACTAATGCATCACAATAAATCTAAACAACGTTGCAAAAAAATTGTATTCACGTCCATTTCACGAAAACTAAACCAACTGTAAAAACAAAGTAAAATAAACAAAGCCAAAAACTGGTAAAGAGGCCACTAAGTTGAGAGTGGTCCGGCCCTTCAAAGGAGTGATATCAAAACACCAAAACTAACTAAATATTGTAATGCAAATTACAACAAAATTAAAACTAAACCAAAAACCCATAAAGAGGAGATTAAGTTGAGAATGGTTCGGAGTTGAGTTCAATACACAATTAAAAAAAAAAAGTACCGACATCATATCAAAAACCAAAACTGGTAAAAGGGGCCTCCAAGCTCCAAATGGTTAAGCAGTTAATAAATTAGTATTAACGAACACACAACGAAACCCACAGTTTTCGTGTTATGATTGCTACTCATTTTCATCCTTTGCAGCCAAACCTGTTGGTTCAATTCTCTTCTGCGTGTGTAAAATCAATAAGCAGTTTCGTAAACAGTGAGTAAGTAATTTATTTAGTCCATTGTGTGGAATATAAGTAAGTAAATGTTGAATGGGGACATACTACCAACGTTAGCCTAGGTTTCATTTATTAATTAAGTGTTTAACTTGTGCGTCTAAAGGATTTTCAAATTCTAGGCGTTGCAACTCTGCTTCGCGTGTACTGTCTGATCCAGCTCTTGCTAGTCCGATGACGCGGCTTATCACGTGACCTGCTCTTGTCAAAGTACTGTTACGACTGTAAGCTGGGCCCTCACTGCATAAAACGGTTCCAATCTAACCTAACAATTTTAATTAGGATTGATGGGCAGAAGAGATCCCCTCCTTTCAGAATGTTATAAGCATGTCCATTTTGGGCTAACAGACAGCTCGCAAGAGCATTTTGAAACCGAAAAGGAGCACTCTAGTGTATAATATTAAGACACGTTCTTGGGGTTCTATGGTTGCATTGTTAACCAGCTATGTACGTATAGCAGGGCGCAACACGAGTGAACACTCTTGGTGCACCTTGCAGTTACATAAACTCCTTGGTGTTCAGTCAACTTCATCCCAACAACGGAAGTTGTCCAACCGCCAATAGCCGGGTAGCAAGCCAGCCTCACTGCTCAACCAGTTGGGGCCGATTCGAACCTGTTAGTTCGTCACATGACGTAATGCCTCACGCCACTTCTATTTTTCTCCCCACCTATAAATATGAGGAGCTCAACAACCGAAGGCCAGTTGGTGTGGGGCTGCCAACTAGAAAGGTTTTCTCCCTGGACTCTTAAGGACTTCTAAATTTGTATTTATGTGCCTAACATGTGTTCTCAGACCCCTAGCTATGCAGTAAGGAGTAAATTGGTTTTGAGATATTTCTTGAATTCAATCGTCTACTCCCTGAGTCGTCACATATTTTGGGGGCCTGCCGTAATTTGAACCTAAACCTTTGCGATAGGTAAATTCATGCTTCCAAACCTTCGGGATGGAAAAAGCACGAATATAAAATCTTGAGCGGATGAATTTTTTTCAAATTTTTCTTTACTTGGTAGGGTAGAAAACAAGCGAAAAATTGGGAAAAATATTCTAAAAGCTGAAGGGGCTCCGAAATACGACAACCAACAATGGGTCGATCTTCTGGTCATTGAAATCTTCCGGTTTACGACAAGATGATAACCCCGTTTATTACGAAAGCAATTAACGTTAAACTGGAAGGTAATTTATAGAATCTTCGATTTAAAAAAAAAAACACACTTTATTCTTTGAAACAAAGAATAAAAATAAAAACACATGAGTGAGATGCAGTCGCACTAACCACATCCAAAGACCTGCGGAGGTGTAAACTATGCACAACTGAAAAGCAAAAACTGTGACCAATCACGGACAGTTTCATCAAAACAAAACGGGCTGTGAAAAATCATAAAAGAAAGTTCAGTGTCAGCAAAGAAGAGAAGTCCGACTACACGGCATTGCATGTTTGCCGTATGTGCCACAATATTTTTCTCCTTGGACCTCAGCGTTAGTCCTAGATCAAAGAAATGTTTTTTTCTAAGGAGGAAGCATCACCATTGTCATTAATCGAGGAATTTGACGTCAAATGTCGAGAAATTGGATGTCATGATTTTAATTTTTTGTAAAAGGAGGACCATCCCAATAGGGAAAGAAATTGTTAATTTTAAGGGTAGCCTACCTTGGGGCGACGATGCCTCATATTTTGTGGAGAGGGGGGAGCGTGTGAAGGTGCAAGGTTCACAAGGTCCCACGCACCCTTCACACGGTTGGCCTTCTCCAATCCAGTGAGCACGCCCACCACCTGGTGGCACAGACCCAAAGCAGAGAGAAAGAAATATGACTTCCTTCAATGCAGTTGATTCATGTCACAATCAGCAAATAATCAATTCATTGGAAAGGCCAGCCTCATCTCTTTTCGTGCTTGACTGAGATCGTCGGCAAAGGGCAACTGGACGCATCCCCGCATTACCAACTTTTTTGTAGCATTTATTTACTCTAGGTCTACAATTTTTAAAATAGCAGGCTATGTAAAAAACTCATTCCACACCTGCGGAGGACTTAAATCTGCCCAATAAACTGTTACCAGTTAAATCTTTTGATACCCAGGCAGCTTCTGACATTAATATTCTGTTGAACAAGTCACCGAGTGTCCTCTCCAAATTGGAATATTTTGGTCTAGAAAAAGACATTGACCTTGGAGTCATTGACAATAAGCTTTCTGCCATCACACAATCATGCCTTGACTTACCAGACAAACTTACACGTATTCATGAGGCCTTTGAGGCCCAATTTCAGGCTAGTATCACAGCTCTCAAAACGGAGCTAGAACACATCTCCACAGTGTTTGAAAATTTAATCACAACCAAATCGTGTTTACACACAACTGATGTGCAAGAGCCGCTTGAACCACCAATCGGAACCAATGGTGTCAAGTGCACAACTGTTCTTTCTGTACTGCAAGGGGGTAGGGTGCAGCTCAAATCGGCTCACCTGGATCATATTCCATCGTCGGAGACAGAGTGTGGCACAACTAACTCCTCTGGAGATAGCTCACGGGTCCCGAGTGGGAGTCTTCTAGATCACTAGAGTTCTGTACTGCCGCCAAATGTGACAACACGTACTGATAGGAGTAAGCGTAAACAGGGAGTGTCCAAAGTCTCAAAGGGGAATTGTTCTTCACAGAAATCCAAGTTGCAGATCCATCCGGATCCATCTCCAGTGAAGGCAGGGGATGTGACAGCCTCCCGCCCACTCCCGTCTGTTCAACAACTGTGCGACGAACGAAACAATGCTTTTACCAATCAGAAGGGGCATACAGTAGGCAGCGTGCTATCGAATAACGGTGGAACCAGCAACAACCTTAGTAATCTGCAGAGTACTCAGCATGGCCATGGTTTACAGGGGACACCAGCACATTTAACTAAACCACTCACCATATTCGGAGATTCACACACCAGGTCGCTTCGTTGTAGTGCGCACAAGGACTCCATTACTTGGTGTTGGCCAGGAGCCACAGTGCAGTCCATTCGTCAGCAAACGGCCGGGGTGGTCAACAAGGCCCACCCTGATAGTGAATTTGTCATCTGCGCAGGCTCGAACAACTTGCATAGTGACCCTCCAAACCGGATTGCTGCTTCTGTTGGTAGCATTGTGAGTGATATCCGTGCGATTAGACCCCAAGCCATTATCTCCATAGTGGGCATCTTTCCTCGTCTCTTAAGAAACCATCGAGATGTTGACATATTAATCATCCACACCAATCTTCTTATTAAGAACCTTTGTATCGAACAGCATGCAAACTTTGTTTCTTTGGACGAACCAGTTTGTTCTGATCGTACTCTTGTCGCGCAGGATGGTGTACACTTAACACACCGCGGTAAACTTGCTCTGTGCAATGAGATTGTAAGGTTACATTCGTCTCTGGGAAACCCCAACAACTAATGGGGAATATTCCCAACTCCTTGTCAGTGCCTGTCCCTTGTAACTCCAATTTGTGTTGCATCCTATCAAACGCTCGTAGTATTGTGAAAAATGTTAGCCATTTCCAAGCGCTGCTGGCAGGGGGCGAGATAGATATTATTTTTGTGGTCGAGACTTGGTTGCATAGTGCATTTACTGACGCCATGGTGTTGGGTGCCTTTGGCTACAATTTGGCTCGATTGGATCGGGGGTCTAGGGCCGGGGGAATTATGGTGGCATATAAGTCACACCTTGGTGCGGTGACATCATTCGCAGCGGCTGACGTTGAAGCGTTAGCATTCTATCTCCCAGCTAACGGGATTAACTTTGTTTTGGGCTATCTGCCTAATAGTCATTGCGACCTCGAAATTACCGAACGTTGCTCCTTTTTGAGCGGTGCAGTTAAAACTAACTCTTCGAACATCATTCTCGGTGACTTTAATCTAGCTTCCGTAGATTGGCAAACTGTTACTGCCTTGGACAGGCCACATCGTGAATTCTTGCGTTTAATGGCACCTTTAGAGATGACCCAGCTTGTTGATTTTCCAACTAGAGGAAATAATACACTTGATTTGGTGTTTGCGGACAACGATAAACTTGTTTTCGACCTCAACCAATTGGACAAACTGGGCACAAGTGACCACAATATGTTATTGTTTAAGGTTAATTGCTCCTCCACGAAAATGGGTAGAAATAGTCTCTTTCCTGGAAAAATCGATTGTAATCTGCTCAATAGCCGACTCAGTGAAATACCCTGGATACCATACCTCAGTTCATATGGGGAGGACATTAACAATGTATGGAATGGGTTCACAACCTTCTTGGTAAACTAGTCATGTTGTGCAGTGCGAAGCCCTTATCCGGGCCAACACCAATGCTTCCAGCTGCTATCAGAAAGCTCGCCCGCAAAAAGTTGACAGTCTGGCGGAAGTTGAAATCTGATCCAACCGAGACAAATCGACTTGCTTACGGTAGGCTTAAGGCCGAATACGGAGCAAAAGTTGATCTTTGGCACAACAAACGTGAATTGGTTGCATTGAAGGAAGGGAATATGGCTTCTCTTTTCCGATTGTATAGGTCTAAAACACGCATCGTTCGAGGGCTGCCGCCACTATACGACGGAGACAGCTTTCTGACGGACAACAGACAGAAGGCCCACTTACTTAATGAGATATTTATCTCTAACACTGTATTTGATAATGGGGTTACCCCACCTCTCGAGGATCCCACCTGCAATCTGAGTACCACCTCTTTGGTAACTTCGGTTGACTTCTCTCAGGCACAGGTCAAGGATGTCCTTTTCCGGATTTAAACCTAGTCGTGCCATAGGACCAGATGGTTTTTCCGCATTTTTTTACAAACAAGTTTTTAACACCATCTCAACACCACTTGCATTTATTTTTAATCTTTCGTTGAAGAGCCAATCCATTCCGTCTTTGTGGCGTTCAGCGAACGTCGTCCCAGTTTTCAAAAGTGGTGATGCTTCTAACCCACGAAATTACCGCCCAATAGCACTCACTGTCGTACCATGTAAAGTAATGAAGACCATAGTTCGCTCTAACATGTTAGCATTTTTTGATGAGGGCGAATTGTTGGCTAGGGATCAATTCGGATTTTTACTGGGGAAATCTTCGACACTACAACTCTTGCTCGTCCTCGATCAGTGGACTAGTGCCCTCGACGTGGGAGCTCCAACCGATGTTGTATATTACGATTATAAGAAGGCATTTGAGTCGGTGGTGCATTCCAAACTAATTGCCAAACTTTCGAACCTTCATATTGGAGGTAAATTGCTGGGCTGGTTGGGAGATTTTATAGCGGATCGCACACAACGCGTAATAGTGGACTCAGAGGTGTCCACAGCTCTTTCGGTGACTAGTGAAGTGCCACAGGGATCCGTGCTCGGTCCATTGCTTTTTGTCATATTTTTGAACGATCTCTCTCCACCTGGTGCCGATTCCCGACCGTGCCTTAAGTTTGCAGATGATGTGAAATCTAGTACTGCGGTGACCAGCTTTTATGATGGATTTTCACTTATGAACGATATCCAGTACGTCCACCATTGGTCCGAAATTTGGCAGCTCCCACTCTCTTATGATAAATGTGGTGTCTTCCACATAGGTAACTCTAATCCAGTTTTCAAGTACTTACTTGCGTCCAATTCACTCAAATCTATGGATCTGGCTAAGGACTTGGGCGTCTGGTTTACACCAAATTTAAAAGTGTCCACGCATTGTGGAAAAATTACCTCCATGGCCTACCGTAGACTTGCTATTGTGAGACGCTGTTTTAGATCAGCAAATTTGAAATCCCTCGTGACAGCTTTTAAGGTGTTCGTTCGCCCTATATTGGAGTATGCGAGCCCGGTATGGTCGCCGCATCTCCTGAAGGACATAGATTCCTTGGAGGCTGTTCAGCGTTCATTTACGCGCAGTCTCCCGGGATTCAGAAATCTTGAACCGGGGGAACGCCTACGTAGTGCTGGCCTGGAGCCCTTGGAACTTCGTAGGCTTAGGGCGGACCTTATCCTGACTTTCAAAATTGTCAGGGGATTTGCACTCTGGATTTTCCATTCTTTGAGCGGTCATCGTCAGAAAGAACTAAAAGACACTCAATGAAGCTAACTTCCCAACACTCACAAACCGAGTGCAGAAAAAACTTCTTTGCATTAAGAGTGGTTGAGCCATGGAACTCGCTGACCGATGAGGCGGTCTCTGCAACTACGGTAACTGCCTTTCGGCGGATTATGAAAACTGTATCTTTGAATAGGTTCCTTAAGCGTTCGTGTTAGATTTTACTACTGATTTTATTACCTTTTCGCTTTTACTTTACCTTTGGACCGGTGTAAGAGGCAACCTTCCCTTCCGTCTTCTAGCCTATTTTGGGTTAAATGTATTATTATTATTATTATGTAAATGGTTTTCATCCCCCTTTTTTCAAATATATAGGCCAAATTATGTTGATGGGCCTGTTTTATGTGGTTTATTTTATGCTGGTTTAGCCTTTAAGCCTGAATTATTTGTATTTTCAATTTCAATGTAGTTTGTCTAATTGAATTTTTCTTGAAAAAAAAATCGGGAAAAGGAATAAAAATAAAATTCTAAAAAAAAAAGTCATAGTTTTGGTCATCTACTATGTGATTCTCCATGTTAGATTGTAAACGTTGATGAAAATAACCCATCTCTCAAAAATTGCCGAAATCGTAGAATATTGGCGATGTGACTGCACAATTAGGCTTAAACGAATAGGTCTAATTATACAAACGTCGTACTATACTGTAGCATTTTAAACACCACCCGTTCCCAATCCGAAAAGTCGGATTTGTTTATAAATTAGCACTGTAATGGAACGAAAAGCTAGTTTTGTAGTCATCGGGTGTTAATCTAAGCAAATAATTGTGAAAAAATAATTACATAGTCGACAACAACATTGCCGTAATAACGCAGCCGTACAAAAATTCCGGCATCTGAATTGATCCCCGATCACAGCTAGACTATAGTAATAATACAATAGTAATAACCAAATAAACTATAGTAATTAGCAAATAATGTAATTCTAATTAGATATACGCAAATCGCGACGAAAATACATTTGTGTACATTAAAGGAATGTACAGATAATAATGCAACAGCGGGAAAAAAAAACACTCCGGCAACTGAATTGATCGCCGATCACCAGTTTTATTACCGCTAAAATGTACTAATATGAAGTATTCAAATTCATTGCAAATAATCAAATAATTGTATAATTCTAGTTGTATAAAAAAAAAATATTTGTGTAGATTATGGCAATGTTGGGGGAAAAAAAGCAACTCCGGAAATTGAACTGAACGCCAATCACCAATTTACTATCGCAAAAATGTACCAATATGAAGCATTCCAATTTATTTCGACTATAGGATTATTCAATTTTAACACCTGTGGTCACATGACTGCGGCTGGTTCTTGACAGTTGTCAATCCAAAGTTTATCACGGCCATCCTCATAGATCGGCTTGGTATGGTTGCTGCCCCCGATTTTGGTATCCATTTAGGGCACGCAGAAGCGATTTGTGACAAAAAAAACGTGCACCATCTACTTTAAAATTCTATAGCTCACGAGCTAATCCATGAAAATTCAGATCTGACGCCATGTTGTAATTGGTAGAAGTGTGGCTTGCTGACGGTGATGTCATCAGGTCGCTAGCGTGTGTCCCAAAATTCAGGGACAGCATCAGAAAGCGACCTACAGATTTTTCCGTAGGTATTTATCAGAAGTTCGGCACCGTTGGGTAAACTCCAATACAAGTCATGCTGTCCACCACTTCCAAAGCAACACCCCTTAGGGAGGAAACAGGATTTGTGGCATTCCTTTTAACCCTTTCACTAGTGAGTTAAAAAAATGGTTGGCGCCCATGAAGGGAGTTTTTTTTCCCCGTAGCCCATGGAGTGAGGCACGAACGAAAAACTTATTCTTGCGAAATACAAGCGACAGAATGATTTGAAACTTACTATGTGCACGCAACAAATATTCATTAAGGTGTACAGAAAAAATCAGATAAATGGCTTTAATACTTTTGGAGAACCATTCTTTTAAATTACGGGTGGTAATGAACTAAAATTGAAAATCTCCCATGTTGCAAATATGCATCCGTAAGTCGGCATTAGTTAGGCTAAAAATCGTTGTTCCCACCTGATGAGCGATAGTGTGAAGGTTTATCGGCTCCTTTTCCATTTTAGTTTTGCATCGTAGCTGCAGTTTTAATTTTTTAATGTTGTGAAACATCATCTTTCTTGTGATTTTCAACGACGAACGAAGCACACGCGCTCACATAAAATCTGAAGCGCGCCATGGCATCCATGTTGAAATCGCGCGTTAGTCAATGAGCGCGCACCAAATCAGTCACGTGGTGCCAACTGGCCAATGATGGAACGCGATCTGCAAATGCTTTGGAAAGTTAGATTGAGACAGCCAGGAATAGCCTACTACAATTCGTCTGATCAGACAATGCGAAATGGCTATCGAGAAAATATGTTGTTAGGCCTGGATAGAGGGGAATTCCAGCTTTTCAACGAGTCTAAGATGGCGGCGCCCAGTCAAATCGTTCGATCTCTATCGCTAGTTGAAAAGGACCAATTTTCTGCCTTCTAACTTCGGAAAGAAAGAATCGCAACGACATTTTTTAAGTTTTTACTGAAACTACACTCTACTAAAATTCTTTTTATAAAATTATAGACACTACCAGTAACAACGTTTTGCTTACGGATATCGATGCACAATATATCAGGTAGCAAATTTCAGCTTTTGTCATTTCCGATATTTGGTTGCGGATTTTATTTTTCAACTCGCAGTTCCCTTTAAGCTACAACGTATATATAGGTCGTTACTCTATTTAGAAACATCACTGCTGACATATATATACGTTCATACTAGTTAAAGAGTTAAGTGAAATACGAACTGTCGGAGTCTTCATGGGATTTAAATACATTTTCCAAGTATCGCACCACTTGGCTACTCTGTCCAAGTCTTTCCGGAATACAAGCCTATCCACATTCACCTTAATGTGTGTCATCTGTGAACAGCTGATGTGCCGAGACAACCACGCCTATCAAGTAATTAATGTAAAGTAAGAAAAAGATTGGGCCACTTACCGACCCCTGGGGCACACCGGAAGTGACAGACACCATGCCCGATTGGCAGCAGTACATCATCACTAACTGTTTTCGGTTTTTAAAAAAACCTCTGAACCACTCGATAATTACAACAGAAATTCCGTAAGCCTCCATCTTCTTTAGTAAAAGATCAAAGGCTTTTACCATATCTAAAAATATAAGAATAGCCGTGGTCCAACTTGAACCAATATCATGCACCATAGACTTGGCATTAGTTCACATGAAGAACCTTTCCTAAAGCAGAATTGTTCCTGTGTAATAAGATACTCTTTGTCTAAAAATTTCACCATTTCACTAACAATGATATGTTGAAGTATTTTACAACAGAAAGATGTAAGCGCCACTGGCCTATAATTCTTCGTTTCTTCTTATCACTTCTCTTACCGGTTTTAAACTATGACACACTGCCAACAACAACCATTCATCAAGTATTTCCCCCGCTCAAGAGACCTGGAGAAAATAAACTCAATAAAGTCACTGCTGACATCAGCTCTGCTCCGCAGGATTATGGCCCCAATGCCATCTGGTATAGGAGCTTTGCTTTCTTTAAGAGTACGCGCTAAATTTTCGAACTCCAGTACGACTACTAAAAATATTATTAATTTTGTTTAAAGTTCTCTGCGTCAGTTGGTACTCATCTTCGACACGAAAGGGTGAAGCAAAAACAGATTTGAAATAAGTGTTTAACAATTCGGATTTACCCAAACTGTCACTGATATGGTCGCCTTCCTGTGAATGAAGGAACATCGCATACGTTAGGGTTTATGTTTTTTATGTATGACCAGAAGTGTTTAGGGTTTCAAAAAATTTCCATCACGAGCGAATACACGAAGTTTCGCTTTCGGTCAGGAATCTGACGTTTGATTTCAGTTCTTAGAGCCTTAATTTTTTCTTTTGAACAGCCATTCCTGCTTAAACTTCTGGATTTATTTATTAAATGCTTCAAATCTTTGTCCATCCCATTGCTTATCTTTCGTTTGGGAGACAAAGCAAGTTGGTGTGAACTCTTCCACAGCATTTAAAAGATTTACATTGAGATACTTACAACTTTCAGTTAATGTATGAAAATTTGCAGTACGTACCAAGCCAGTATATTTGGCCTCAAGTTTTTGATTTACTTTGGCTCAGTCAAACCTGATACTTCCATACGATGCTAGGCTCAGGGAGCTTGGCCTTATGAGCCTTTACGACCACCGCATTAGAAGTGACCTACTTCACACTACAAAATTCTGAGTGGGATTGATCGCGCCGAGGCTAAAGGGTTCTTCACATTGGCACCCTCCATCGGTACTCGTGGACACTACCTCAAGTTGCAACGCACACGTGTGAACACCAATGTCAGGAAGCACTTCTTTTCTTATCGTGTGATTGACCACTGGAACCGGCTTCCTCATGATGTGATTGAAGCCAAATCTGTTAATGGCTGGAAGGCAGCCTATGACAAAACACTTTCTGCCTGGCAGTGAATTCTCTGCTCGTCCAACCACAAAAGCTTGGCTTTGGTTGTGTATTTTGTTTAAGTTTGCTCAACCAGGTTTCAATCCCAAGAATCACGTCTGATTCATGATGTTCAATAAGGTCAACCACCTCTTCGTCTTTGTTTCTGATGCCAGGGACGGGGCGGACCATCAGGGTGTTCAGTTGAGCCGGGCTCTGGCTTAAGAGGGGCCTTGCACAGTACATAATCAGTATGCAATTAAATGCAGATAAATTTAAACAAAAAAACATACTCACATCAATAAGCCAACAATGACCACATAAAAAAAAACTACACACAATGATTAGTTTAGCTGCATCACAAATTGGCGGGGAAGAGCAGAGCAGCCTTAAGCTATATCAAGAAAACCGTCAAGCTACAAAATTGTACATTGCAGCAATGGTTGATGTGCTTGCTTAGCAGAAATCTCGTAGAGTGGACTTTTGAGCAATTATCATGCAAATAAAATGTCATGCACTGAGAACTTTTAATGTTGGACCCTTTGCTAAAAAAAAACACTCCCATCCCAACATTTTCTATAATTCTTCTTCTATTGGGTGGGTGCAGGGGGGAAGAGGAGGGGGGTGGAGGCGAACCACACTTGTTCCGCCATTGTCTGATTCTCTGAAGTTCTTTATAATTATTGTCAACTGGTCTTTCTTCGTGTAACTAGGATCTCTACGGTACATTTTCCTGATTCTGCCTTCGACGGGTTACAATCTTCTTGCCCCGCAACACTCAGTCTTTCTCCCCATTTTCATCCTTCTTGCAGGCGAAGAAGTAAGTTTTTTTTGTTCTGCACGTTCACCAAGAGTCCTGTCAGGAAAAATTGTTTCGTGTTTATCGGTTCCCGTCAAAAAGAAGTCCCTGCATTTAAAGGATTCTGCTAACACGGATCCGTGCTCCTCACTAGACCCAAGCTTAACAAATTCTCGATTCAACCCCAGTGATAGCTGAACTCCAGCCTTTCGTATTTGTTTATTGACTTGTTATGAATGCTGTCGTACCATGTCACATTAATTCTTGGCTGTGTCTCAGGTCACGGTGACGGGATCCAGTTTATAAAGACTCAGGTCCCGGTGAATTCGTTGAAAACTAGGCCTTCAGCGTGTTAAAGTGAACCTAACCAACCTCACCTAACCTAAACTAACTAATCCTAACCAAAACTAACTAATCCTAGTCTTGCTGTTGTCCTCTTTGTTCTTGTTTTTTTGTGCTTTTGTTGTATATTGTTTTGAATTTAAACTGATATGCACGTTAGTGCATTAATTTTAAATTAAATTAAAACTAATATAGGTTTGCCTAAAAACTACGGTTTTTTTGTTTGCTGGGATCCACACACGCAGAACTCTGGTCCCGGCAACGCGTCCAAATAGGCTTGAAACAGTTACAGCCCAACTGGGACTAGAGACACTGCATTAATTCTTTCCGGAATGAATTAGACGGTGGGTTTTCAAAGGTAAGGTAAGGTAAGGTAAGGTATTTATTGAGAGTACAGCTAGGTACAACAAAAACAACAAATCATACACTTCAAGCACAATTACAGGTATAATAAGATAATACAAAAATACTAAAGAATCAACTTCGGACATGATGGTGAACAAATTGCCCAGTCACATTTCGATGGCATCTCTCCAGAAGGAATTCTGCTGCGAACCTTTTAGAGTTCACATTGTGAAAATGCAGCACAACCGGACCCGCAGCTCGCTGTTGTGAAAAAGAAGCACAAAACAATTCACGAAATTCTTTTACGAACAGCATCACACCAGAAAGTGTTCAGCAGAAAGCGTACAGATAAAGGTGCAGAAGAGGTTAAGTTCAACCGCATATGTGAGCAAGCACATTCAGCGGAGGACATAATTAGCTTGGAGTCTTCTAAGAAGTTCTTCCCGAAAATCGAGACCCTCTCTTGAACAGCACCACCTCCCGTATTCCAACAAGGCATTGTTGATTTCCTTGCCAAGTTGAGTGTTCCAGCCCTTGGAATTTCCGAACAGGCAAGAAGCCAGGTGGTTTTTGCATTTTCTCAGTTGCTGCCACAGTTGAACTTTACTCCAAGTCGCCTGCAGAGGGAAGGTGAGTTGGTTAAGCTGGAAGCAAGCCTCGTGGTTGCTAGAGAAGCGAGACCAACCCAATGATCTCTTAATCGCCAGGTGGTAGGCTCTTGCGATCTCATTCCACTGGCCCTTGATCTTGTCATTGCAGAACTCAATCCCATAGAGGTGAAGGGCGCAGCTTCTCATTACGACCCAGAGGTCTTCAGTCGAAACGATGTTCCGGAACATCATATACACAGCATTGCTCTGCCTGCGCAGGTTTTGACGAATGCGAGAAAGTTCACCTCCCCAACTCAGATCGGAGCAGAAGGTGAAACCAAGGTATGAAAGGTGATCAACCCACTCAATTTCTTTTTGATAGAGGGTAATTTTCTTGATCTCATACCTCATCTCATTCCCGGTGAAAAAACAAATGCACTTGGTTTTGCGAACGTTGCAGGAAAGACCAACGTGTCGAAGACTCTTGACGAGTGAGTCAAGCGTTTCTTGGAGTCCCTCCCGGCTGAGACCAAGGCAAAAGACATCGTCGGCGTAAGCGAGAAAGCACATCTTCAGTGTCCCAATGTGCCAGGCGTCAAGTCCCCTCTGTGCATCTGCGAGGGCCATGTCGAGAACAGCAGTAAAAAGAAGGGCAGAGAGAGGGCTTCCTTGCCTGACTCCCTTTTCAATGGAGAAAGTAGAGGACAAGTAATTACCGTGCTTAACTCTGATAGACTCATTGTCATACTGGTCCTTAATGAGGAGGATAACATTCTTCTTGATCTTCTTTTTAGCGAGGCACTCCCAAATTTTTTCTCTTGGAATGCTGTCAAAAGCTTTTTTGATGTCGACGGAGCAGGCAAAGACCTTTCCGCCACGTTTGGTGTCTTTCTCAACAACAGTTTCGAGAATCTTAGCAGCAATCTTCGTCGAGTGAAGCTTCTTATAAGCGAATTGGAATGGGGAGATTTCCATCAAGGGTTGAATTTCGTTAAGGATTGCGCCGTCAATAACCTTCGACCACGGGGAAGTAATACTAATCACTCTGTAATTCGAGCTTTCGCATGGAGAAAGTCTGTTTCCCTTGAGAATGGGGATAGCCAAAACGTCGTTGGTACCTTTGGGGACGTGTGAGTGTCTAAAGGCACACTGAAGAACAGCAGAGACTGCGGCCCGAAGCATCGGACCCGCAAGTTTAATATGCTCTGCGCAAATGCCATCAGGTCCAGGAGACTTCCCGTTGCGTAGAGAAGAAATGGCATTCTGGATGGCACTGTCCGTAGGGATGAAGACCTCATCTTCAGTTTTCGGTGGTGAAAGCAGCTCAAAGTCGGGAGAGAAGTGGTCAGGCTGATCCTTTCCATTACAGGTAAGAAGGTCTTTCCAGTGCTTGGTGATGTTGAGGTCCCCAGAGATGCCATCCACGACGTCCGCTAAAGTGGGCTTATTGGACCGGAGGGAGTTAACTTTGTTCCAGAAGATCGCCGGGGTAAGACGTCTATTTTTCGTGAAAATGCAGCATCACAGGATTCGCATTTAAAAGGCTTCTCTCCAGTATGAATTCGACGGTGGGTGTTTAATTGTCCTCTTGTTGAAAATGCTGCATTACACAATTCGCACTTAAAAGGCTTCTCTCCAGTATGAATTCGACGGTGGGTTTTCAAATGTCCTCTTTGTGAAAATGTAGCATCACACAATTCGCACTTAAAAGGCTTCACTCCAGTATGAATTCGACGGTGGGTTTTCAAATTTATACTTTGTGAAAATGAAGCATCACACAATTCGCACTTAAAAGGCTTCTCTCCAGTATGAATTCGACGGTGGGTTTTCAAAACTTGTCTTCGTGAAAACGAAGCATCACACGATTCGCACTTAAAAGGCTTCTCTCCAGTATGAATTCGACTGTGTATTTTCAAATCTCCTCTTATTGTAAAAGAAGCAACACACAATTCACATTTAAAAGGCTTCTCTCCAGTATGAAATCGACGGTGGGTTTTCAAATAACCTCTTGTTGAAAATGCAGCATCACACAATTCGCACTTGAAAGGCTTCTCTCCAGTATGAATTCGCCAGTGAGTTTTCAAATAATATCTTATTGAAAATGCAGCATCACACAATTCGCACTTAAAAGGCTTCTCTCCAGTATGAATTCGACTGTGTATTTTCAAATCTTTTCTTGCTGCAAATGCAGCACCACACAAATCGCACTTAAAAAGCTTCTCTCCAGTATGAATTCGACGGTGGGTTTTCAAACTTCCTCTTCGTAAAAATGCAGCATCACACGATTCGCACTTAAAAGGCTTCTCTCCAGTATGAATTCGACTGTGACTCTTCCAATATCCTCTTGATGTAAATGCAGCATCACATAATTCGCACTTAAAAGGCTTCTCTCCAGTATGAATTCGACGGTGGGTTTTCAAATAATGTCTTGTTGAAAATGCAGCATCACACAAATCGCATTTAAAAGGCTCTTCTGTAGTATGAATTCGACTGTGTCCTTTCAAATGTCCTCTTTCTGAAAATGTAGCATCACATAATTCGCACTTAAAAGGGTTCTCTCCAGTGTGAATTCGACTGTGTATTTTCAAATTTCCTCTTTGTGAAAATGCAGCCTTACAAACTTCGCATTTGAACAGTTTTTCTTCATATTGAAGTCCAGTGAGGACGGGTCTGCCTTGCACCAATGAAACAGTACACATTTTAACAGACAAAGTCTTAAAGCAACATACCGCCCCTATGATACCGCCTGGCTTATAACCTTCCGCCTGCCTTATAACAGCTACGTGCCGATCGCATCCGCGCATTTACCATAGTCAAGGTCAACTGAGACAGTAGCTTCGTTCTCGCAGCAAAGAATGCAGGTACGGTACTGTCTCACTTGGCATTGCGCCTAATAGACAAGCCAGGGTTAACGCATTAATTGTGTCATCACAAACCGGAATGATACTCATATTTTAAAATCATAGTTTATAATTTGCTAGACTAGTGTCTTACAATTTTGCTTTGGCGATCTATTGGAATAATTAATTTTAATTCTTACTGCATTTGTCTTTTAGATTTTTGATCTCTTAGTAATTATCAGCAAACGATTAAAATTAGTACTGCACACACACAGATAAAACTTCATGGTCATTAGAGGCGCGCAAAGGATCCAATAGGAACGGCACGTTCTTAAATGTAGTTAACAATATTCAACAGAAAATCTCCTAGACGCCGGATTTTTTGCAAGGAAAAGATTAACGGTAAGTAAATAGACCTTTGGGGCCGTACTTGATGTGTTGATGTGGAGGATCGAGAAAATGGCGCTGGGAGGTATATCCCTTTAATCAGAACCTTTAATATAATGAAATTCGTCCTTTTGCTATATCTACCAAAAAGTGTAAAGTAAATAGGGAACTACAGTAAAGACTTGGATAAATTAAAGACATGAAGTAAATGGAACAATAATACTACTAATAATCAGATGACTCAAACTACGAAATTGTGAAGTGGTGTCAATGTCAAGCGCAGCTATCTTCCCATCACCCAAGGCCAATTGAGACAGTAGCTGCGTTCCTTCCTTTACACCAGGCCCGTCCGCGCTTTTTGGTCTTCAGGTATTAGTTAGTGACAGCTGCACCAGGAGTCGCCCAGTGCCGTACGAAAGGAGAACAAAAGCGAATTGGTATTTGAAAAAAAATTATGCAGGTAAATTCGCAGTTTACTCAGCTACCTGTTAAACTTTAAACACATAAGAAATAACGATCAAATTGCGAGATCTGGCGCATACTGACGGCTTTTCACACATTCACTTACTCCAGATACATTTCTTCGGGTTCTTAGGCCGTACGGTATTAGACAACTCCTGGCCTGTTTGACACTAACTAATACTGGAAGAGTACAAAGCTGATGGACCTGGAGTGGAGCGAGGAGGGCAGCTACTATCTCAGCTTGCTTTGCCATCACCACAGCTCGAAACACATCTTGATGATGGGGCCTTCTGTATCCCCACGCTTTACGTTTGTACTGCAAACCGCGCGTGAGTCAATGGAGCTTTTGTGGATGCTTCGGGCACACATGGCATCAGTTGCAAGAGGAGTTCTGGTCGTTGCTATCGTCATTCTTCCGTTAAAGATCTTCTCAAGTGGGCCCTCGTCTCTGCTGGGATACAAACACAGCTCAAACCCTTTGGTCTGGACCGTGAAAATGGCAAGCATCCAGATGGCATCATCTTGACTCAGTGGGCGGGTAGACCTAAATACTATATCTGCTGACGCTCTGAGTGCCGCTTCTACTTCTGAAGCTAGGATAAGGGCAAAGTACAAGTACCTGAGCAATAGTAAGGCTAGCTGAGATAGGAGCTGTGTTCCTGGCTCTACTACAATCTAGGCCCGTCAGCTTTGTGCTCTTCCGGCTTTAGTTAGTGACAGGACAGACACGCCAGGAGTCGTCCAGCATACGACATGAGAACCAAGGGGAACTGTTATCTTGATCCTATCTGGTCTCTGCAACCTCGTTTTGCTGGCAAGGAAAACCAAACTCTGACGATGTTCTGAAGAAGATTGTTCAGTCTAAGATTGCCGATGGTGTTGTTTCTGGTGCTGTGCCTGTGACATGTGATATGCTCGGAAGATTCTTTTGCTCCTTGTGATGCTGAGACTCTTGCTGAACTCCGCCGCATCCATCCATCTGGTGAAGGACAACACGACTTTGTCTCCCCCCCCCGCGGATGATGCTTCTTTTCTTAAAGTTTCTGGAGCCGATGTTCTTGTTGTTCTTGGCTCCTTCCTTCCCGTTTCTTCGGGGGGGGGGGGGGGGGGCTAGATTCCCCTGGTCCGCAACATCTGAAGGCATTGTCCAGGAGCGACTCTTAAGTTCCCTCGTGAAGCTGTGTCACTTGATGCTGTCTGGTCAGATCCCAGAGTCTATTTGTCCTGTTTTGTATGGGGCATCTATTGTCGCTCTGAGGAAAACGACCGGTGGGATCAAACCTATTGCCATAGACAACACCTTCCGCCGCTTAGTGTCCAAGCTGGCCTGCAACAACATTTCCACTATGTTCGATGCTACTCTTCATCCTGTGCAACTCTGCTTTGGCACCCCCGGCGGAGCCGAGGCCACTGTTCATGCTTCACAACGCTATGTGAATCACACGCATGGTGCTACAGGGTGATTCTTAAAGTTGACTTCAGGAATGCTTTCAATATTGTGCGGCGGGATCATTGTTATACTGTCTTCCATTAAAGAGAGCTTTCCTGATTTGTACCCTTTCCTTTTCCAGTGCTACAGACCGCCTTCCCCTCTGGTGTTGTAACGTTGCTAAGGAAGTAGATGATTAGTTTCAAGATAATGCTCAATTCCAATTTACTTCTTACAGCTGTAACTTCTGTACAGCTAGGGGACAGCACACAATAGCATACAACAGAACACAACAGCACACAATATTAGGCATCAGCCAGAATTTAGCCTTCTAACTGACCCTGTAGGCTCAAGAGGTTCTGACCGTTCAGTCCGAACCGCAAACCCCAACTGGCGGGTGGCTGGGATCGGGCTGTTATATACTGCCCGAGTCCTAGCCTCGAAACCAAAGGATTACGGCTAAACCAGTGCGATCCAGTTCTAACTGGGTCAAACAATAGGACACTCTCGCACCCGACTGTTGGGCACTGTGCCAACTCCCGAGTGTACGCGGTGGTTAGCAGCATGCGCACAACAGCTCTGTTAACAGCAAGGTGCACTAAGGAGCGTTGACTCCGTAGGTTGCGTGTTGCCGTCGATGTAAACCGGTGCCTTTTCATAAACAATGTGCCTTTTTATAACGCTATAAGTACCGCAAGGTTACTTATACCTGTACCGCAAGGTTAGTACCCAAAATTTTGTTTCGATCGATTTATTCATAATAAACCTTAAAATCTATACAGAGTTTTACGATTCCTTAATAAAACTAGCCTTTAATGTGGCCCAAGCATTGAAACTATTAACATATTTTCATAAAAAAACAATCTTCGTTCCGAAGCATTTACAACTCTACGTCACCACTAACACAAGAGTTCACAACAGATTTTTCGCTATTCATGATGTTGTCCTTACCGATGCTTACACTTTTGAAGGGGTTAGTGACCATGAGATTGTTGGTGTTGTTTGACCAGGTTCTACAAATAGCTTCACACCAAAAAGAAGAGTACAATACACAATATACAATATATACAATATACAAAATTAGGATGCGATACGGGAAGAACTAAGTTCAGCATTCATTTCATTTGCAAATGACTTTACGAGTAATATTAACACTAATTGGGAGAAATTTGTGGAAATGATGTCTAACCTGACCCACAATCATATCCCAACCAAACTGGTCAATAATACTGACAAGCTCTAGATTACCCCTAAGTTGAAAAACAGATTGAAGAAACAACGAAAGTTAGCAAACATGCAAAGGAAGGTATTGGAGTGGCGAAGTACCAAAACTTCAAGAAGGAAACAATCACCGCCTTGAAGAATACCAAAGAAAACTTTTTGTGTATCTTGGCCACTCGAGGGAAAGCGGACACTAAGTTCTTCTGGAAATATATGAACAGCGGGAAAAAGAAGGAAGTTTCAATTCAGTCGTTAAAGATCGAGGGAAATACAAATACCTCCGATACCAATGAAATGGCCAACATCCTTAATGATCAATTTTTCTCTGTTTTCAATACCTCTGCGACCACTGTTTTACCAGACTTTCCTGCTAGAACTGAAACGGTGATGGATGACATTGTGGTGACAATTGAGGGTGTTGCAAACAGGGCCGTAGCCAGCACCCCCGCAGACCCCGCACATGCGGGGGTTTTCTTCAGGCGAGGAGCGTGACGAGGCCTTCTTAGTGGACTACGATATTGAGATTTCTTAAAAAACTCGAGGTTATTTCCAGAGAACTGCGTAACGTAAAAATGTGGTAAAGGTTTCAAATGAAAGAAAGATCATGCTCTCCTAATCCTGTTAAAAATCGTAAAATTCCAAACAAAGAAAAATCTAAAGTTCAGAAGTTGATGAAAAACATGGTTAAAAATTGAAAGCTGCCATGAGAGCGATACCATGGTTACGCGACATGAGAAGATAGTTATTTTGTTGGTAAGCGAAATAAAAATAGCCTGTTCCTGGATAAAGCTTACAGTTTGGAATGAGTTAATCATACATGTTTGCAATTTCAACAAAATTTCACGCCAGACATGAAAATGACTAATTTTTTTTTTAAGTCTGCTTCAGGAGCCGAGTTATACTGCTGATTGTTAATAAAAAAAAAATAAAACTGTTGATTACTGCGTTAAAACGACTTATTAATTTGTTTTTAAACCCAGTAATCCGGAAAAAAAACCACATTTCTTTTCCTAACGATTAAAAAAAAATACTTTGAATTGCCAGAAAATGGCATCCTCGGCCTCATAGATGAGATGCGCAGAGGCTTAAACTAATTCCTAAGTCTAGGTTTCATTAATATGCACGACGAAAAAAGTTTTCAAAACACTCATATTTACAACAAGGAAAAAAAAACTCTTCATTGGGAATAGGATTTTTTGTTTTTGGGGAGAGGGGGGAGGCGCTTCATTTTAATTCTGGTGCGGGGATGTAAAAAAATTCCTGGCTACGGCCCTGGTTGCAAAGCTTATTGACAAAGTGAGCAGTAATAAAGCCTGTGGCCCTGACAAAATCTCTGCTAAAGTGCTGAAAGAAACGACGGCAGTAAATGCACCTTACCTGATGAAGCTTTTTAATCAGTCCCTCGCTTCTGGCCAACTTCCAGCTGACTGGAAACGCGCCAATATCGTTCCACTTTACAAAAAACGGTTGTAAGTCTAAAGTAGAAAATTACAGACCAATCTCGTTAACCAGTATTATCTGCAAACTTTTAGAACACATAATTATCAGCAATGTTTACAAGCATCTCGAGACGAACCACTTGATCTGCAGTAAGCAGTTTGGTTTTAGGGCTGGTTCTTCATGTGAGATTATGCTAGTGGAGATGGTGCACAGTGTATTGGCTGGCATGGAGAAAACCAAACAGGTGGACTGGTGTCAACTGGATCTCGAGAAGGCATTTGACAAAGTGCCACACAAATTTTTGCTCAACAAAATGAAAGCTTGCTGTTTATCCAAACAAGTCTTAAAGTGGTATGAACAATTTTTGGTTGGAAGAACACAGTGTGTTGTTCTTGGTGGTGAGAAGTCAGAAGCTGTTGACGTTGTGTCAGGTGTACCCCAGGGTACTGTAAGTGATCCTTGCTTATTTTTAATGTACAATAATGACATCGTGGACAAAGTTAAGTCGACACCATAATCTACTGGCTGATGACTGCAGTATTCTTCGTGAAATTAATACTATGGAAGATCATAGAATACTGCAGCATGATCTGGATGAAGTTGCTCAGTGGTGTGACACATGGGAAATGAACATCCAACCTAAGAAATCAGCAGTTATCTCGTTCACGAGGAAGACTGCGGACAGTATTAGTAGTTATAATTATGTGATGTCCGACACAACCATCAATCGTGTTAGCTCCTCAAAATGTTTAGGTGTGTATCTTGATTCAAACCTAAACTGGGGGCGAGCATATTTATTATATTGTGAACAAAAGCTCAGCAACTGCAAACATTATACATAGGAAACTGTGTCACTCTTCCGGTGTACTGAGAGATCTTGCATACAAAACTTTGGTGCGACCTGTGTTGGAGTATGCTATCTGTGCTTGGGACAACAACAGTGAGTGCAACACATCCACAATTGACCTTCACAAGTGATTCTTGTGTCACTGACATGATTTGCAAACTTGAATGGCCCACCCTTCAAACCAGAAGACGCGAACAAGACCGAACTGGGAGGGTAAAGGCCCATCAGCCAGTAGTAAAGATAGGGGCCCAAAGGTGGGTTGGGGGGCTTGCCCCCCCAGACTTTGAGTATTTTTAGAAAAACGACCTCAAAATTACGCAAAATGCTTAACTTTGCGCTTAAATTTTTTAATAATTTCCTGACTGTTTTTCTTAGACAAACAAATCGCGCCTTTACTGGTTTCTTTAAACTGTGAGGTTAATAGAAGAACCGTCTTTATAATTAAAATAAAAAGTATTTATGTGACACACAGTGTTGTAGTTACAGCTTATAACGTAGCTTGATAAAATACTAAATCTAAATTTGTACGCAATGGCCAGTGGCGCAAAGGCTGGGCCCTTCCCCTCCCCGACTATATCCCAAAACGACTTTAATCACTCGTTTTTAGGAAAGTGTCACATTGCTAAATAAAATTTTTTTGAGAATATGTAAAAAACAGTACACTCCAAAATGTTTTCTCTGAAAATGTTTCCTGGCGGCCCACTGGCAACGACCGATATTGCACCTTTTTCATGGCTACGTATTCAAACAAACCGACAATCTGCAAACATCAAATAAACCTTTTATTCGAATAAAAACATGGCGATTTTATACGCATGGTTCCTGAGACTGTATAAACACTAGAGGACGGGCAAAGTCAGTTTTCAGAATTAGTTTTTTTCTTTCTGAAACGTTAAATAATTCTTTAGACAGTGTCGAACAGGGAGATACGCACTTTCAAACAAATTGACACAGAAAAATTTGAAAGTGTGTATTTCCCTGTTCGACAATGTCTAAAACCTATTATGATTCAAAGTAAAAAAAACCTACGGAATTTTCCAACTAAATAATTCTTTTCGTTTGAATTATTTTTGAAGTTCTATATCTAAATGATTAAATTTTTTTTTATTTATAACGTTATACATTTGTTTAGGTGCTAAAGTTGAGCGGTAACGTACATGAACAGCAAAACTAATAATTAAATTCAAAATTAATAAGTAGTCTTGATTTATTATAAAGTGACGGGTTGCTAGTCAAAAAAGTTTATTTACGTAATTTAAATAATCATTTTACATCTGAACCTGCTCTTAGGCCTTCAGCTCGAGTCGAATTAATGTCCTTTTCATTTGCTCATGTTATCTTGGAATAGTGGGGGACAATTTTTCTAATAATCGTCTAGGATCTTTCACATGCCACAATTGACAAGAGTACGAGTGCATTTCTGGAGCCCTTCTCTTCCCGAGATGCCAAAAACATCTCGTAACTGAATTACGTACATCAGTAAACGGACCCGATATACACTAATTAGCTGAAGATTAATAAAACACGAACGTGCGTACATCACATTGTGAAAATTTACATATTAAAATGCATCGAGTTGCGCGCATAAATTCATTTTCTGGTTTTATTACAAAGAAACAAATTGTATCGCCAGTGTTGTTGACAGAATAATAACGAAAAATGTTAATGCCGCTCCACGAAAGGTGATTGGTGTCCGTGTTATGCAGGGCTTCTAGTAGGGAAGAATAACTGTAATAAGAAAAAACGCAACACTCCTACTTGCCTGTTTTTTGTTAATAAATGAATTTGGAAAAAAAAATTAATTATTGCAGGACTCTCCATGTTTGTAAGAAAACAAATCGATGGCTTCAGTTTTTCAATCATTCTCTCACGAGAACCAAGGTGGCCTATAGAATCTTACAAATTATATACAATGGAGAGTGACAAGTATTTTTGCTAAGGACTAATATTTTTACACAAACACTCTAAAATTTAAAACGTTTGGCCGTTGTTATGATTATTAAAGCATAAAAAAAGCTAAGGTTAAAACAAGTATTTTTTCCGACGATTTTGACTTGGTATAGAACGTTTTGAACTACCATGAAAACAATTATTTGTTACTGCTTTAGCCTATGGCTACACAGTTAATTGAAAATAAAAAAGGTGTTCTTACTTTGTTTTCTTGCCGAAGCCGTACTCAGTCAGTCATCGGTCCCTGCTTTCACCTTTTGTCAGCTGCACAAAGCAGGTCGAGACAGCAAATTATGCCAACAAATACCACACACGTGACAATGGTTGTTAAATCCCAAGGGAAGTGAAGGGTTGTGTATCTGACCCCCATCTTTCCCAAGGTCTTTGGACAAGTGCGTGTCCAAAGACCTTGCGTCTTTCCCAAGGCATATCTCCCTGTTCGAGGAAATATGCAACACCTGGGAGTGGACATAGAATGAGACGATCTGCCAACGGAAACGGGGAGCCCATGAGGAAGGGGGGGCCGATGGGCCAATCCGGCCCTGGACGTGAACATCGTCTGGAACTGTTGTACAAGATTTACAATAATGCAACCATTAAGGATAAGTCATTTTATCTAAAACAGCCGCATTATTATGGAAAGAATGATCACATCCACAGGATTAGACACTTTGACTGTACCAGGGATTATTTTTGTGACTCTCCCCCCCCCCCCCCCCCCACCGTACGGTGAGAGAGTGGAATCTTTTGGACCAATCCATTGTCAATGCCTCCAGTATTGCTGGTTTCAGAAGGGGTTGTAGGGGGCTGAGGAAAGATGCTCTCTGCTCTCACTTTGGTTAATGTGTTGCTTTAGTGTTTTACCTTTTTTGTATTGTTCTTATGCTTTTAATATGTACCCTTATGGTTTACTTTTTTAAAATTTTTTATGGCCCTCTTAATGCTTTTCTTGCGTTGGGCCACATGGTAAATAAATAAATAAATAAAACAGTTCCCAAATGTCACATTCAAACGGTTTCTCTCCACAGTGTACGTGTGTGTTTGTGTACTATGCACTGCACTTCCCTATATTGGCTTCATTTTCCACCAATATTTACTTTGTGTTTGCAAACTGCGAATTATACTACTCTTCGTATTCATCACACTCAAATGGCTTCTCTCCTGGGCAATGAATTTTTTTTTCTTAAGACATAAAATTCTAGTTCATGTGGTTCACCAAAATGTCACTTTAAGTTTCCAAAAGTTTTGAATTTAAGTTAGTGCTATTTTTATATTCTCACTATTTTCACTTTAGTTCTGCATTTTAATTGGTATTCACTAATAGTTATGAAGTTCTGCCTTCGCGCATTGAGCTTCTGCTATTATTTTTGTGTAATTTGTAAGTATAGTGTTTTTTTTTCTAACTTCAACTTGCTTTAACTTTCACTGCATTGTTTTTGTTTGAATTTGTGCTCTTGAGCATTGAAATTCTTACTTTTCCTTTTCCTTTTAACTTTCAGTTTTATTCAAACTTCACTTAATTTCACTTAACACTTAATTCCAGCAGGGCTTAGTTCGTGTAAGGCTTCTGAGGGACGGGGGGGGGGGGGGGGGTTATTTTATTCCGACTTTTCCGACCCGCTGCTTTCCTGCATTACGTCCATCAGGTCCTGGTATTATGCGTCTGATATTTGCCGGCTCGATACCCCGTGGGTTGAGTGCAGCAAAAGACACAGGTTCAACTTTGTGTTGGAACGCCGGTGTGGTTCCCGTGCTGGTTGTCTGATCCGCACGTAGCACCGATTCGTTCCTTGAAGGTTGGCTTCCCTGCACGTCTTCACTGTAAGTGGTGAATCCGCGCCATGCCATGCGTGGTCTACAGACAAGGATTGGTTGGGGGTGGCTTGTAAGTTCTCTGTGTTAGGAGAAACTGACTAACCTTGCCTCATTCCCTAACCAATTCTCGCAGGGAGTCGAACCGACGACCCTGAAGATGTTGCCTATAGTCTGGGTGCATTCTTGCCAGAATACGCCTAATTTTCTCTGCTTGAGTAGCATTAGGCCATAACCGGTCAAAATACCCGCACACAGCTTAAACATAACTTGAGAAAGGTCCTTTCTTCAAGTTTTTTTTAAGTCCTCGATATAATTTGGACTTTCAAATTCCAAATTGAAATCTGACTCAAAGGTGCCCCAGTCCCTGTAAGGACCAAACACCCTGTACCAGAGTTCCGCATCACCTTGCATAGCAAGTGGAACTACGGTTTTCAGTACATAAGTTTCGATGAGACTAAGATAAGCTTAGTGCAATGCTGTACTTGTACTTTTTCATTACCATGACCTTTGTACGAAGGCATGGCGATTTTATGCTCAATCCTTCAAACTGATTTTGCAATAAATCCTGGCCTCTAAAAACGTCCCTACGTTGCCGGTTAAAATCCCCGGCCACATAACTAGAACCAGTCCGGCCTTGCACAATTTTATGCTCAGCTTTCCTGTTCCTAGATGGCAGCACTCTGTGCCTACGTTCAGGTTCATAATCCCGGAATGTATTTACATCCGGTGCATGCATCACCGTTTGTCTCCAATCGTCACGGTTACCGCACATCTGTCTATCCACTCGGTTATGGTTGGCTCCAGGATAGCGCAGACGAGGAATCCGTGCATTGTCAGTAGTCTCCACAGTACGATTTAAAAATCTGTGGGCTACGACAGGCATAGAGTGCAATGGCCTCCGTTCGTTCTTGTCATGTTGCGAAACATGACTAGGTTGAGCGGTGACATTCACTCTCTTCTGGTTTTCCGGTTGAAAACAGCTTTCCAACTGCTTAAAAACCTTCTGTCGGAAGTCACTTGGCATGGGGCATGCATCTACCCAATTTCGAAACTCGTTGAAAATAGTGGCATATCCGCGCTGATCTTCTGCATCCTCACAATTTAATCTTGGGGGTGACAAACTTTTTTCCACACTCGAAATTGCCGAGTCTGAAATATCCGCATCATTATCCCAAGAATCGATCAGATCCTCATCTAAATCTTCTACTAAGAGTGCATTCCTGCATTCCGTCCGTGCCCTTTTTCGCAAGTTACCTAGGCTTGGATTCTGTGCTACTAAAGGCCGTTGATTTGGTGCAGCGGTTTTTTTTTTTGCCATGCTTAACTCACAAAATCGCTAGTTTTGAAAACAAATTTCAACTGTTTTTTTTTTTTCGGTCACGAAGTCAATTTTTCAACTTTGGTCCTCCGGTGGCCCAAAATCTATTCAAACTTCAATCTTGAATACTGTTTTAAAATTACAGTCTCCAGTAATTCACGAGTTTACTAGTATTTTGCAGCCTTAAATAATGAGTACTTAGTTAGCTCACTATAGACAAGTCAACATTCAACCCGTACGTTAAAAGTGTGCTCCTCCACTTGTTTAACTTCTACAAATATATTCGCAGCGAAAGACTTTTGCAGCCCTTCCACTCCGTAATAAATGTAGTGACTTTATTTTCCAAAGAGAAACGGTGATTTTTATTTTAGCGGTTTTTAGGGCTACTAAAAAAAATAACGCTTCTGTGAACACCCCTTAGGTTCACAAACAGCTACCGAGTTTAACGTTTATTTTTCATAAAAATAAACGGGGTTATTTTATTCATACTAGTCAGCACTCGTTAGTTTAAAAAAAAACTTGGTTTCCAGGGATGCTCAACAACACGGCCACAGGCTGAGTCCGAGGTCACCCCCAAATCGTAGTTTTCTAGACACCGAGCGTTTTGGTCGACCACTCTCATCTAGTCCAAAAACGACTGTTTTACTTTAATTTCTATTCCCAAATAGAAATGAAAGTGGGTAATTTAATAATGACAATGACAAGTCAAAATAAAACTTCGGCTTTTCACGGTTTATCCAACAACACGGCCACAGGCTGGATTCCACAAACTGCCTTCCCAAACTTGGAAAACGCTTATCATTCAGAATTCAAACGAATCGGAAGCATTAAAAAATGTCGGATTCAAATCCTGAGGAAAAGTTACCCAAAAATATGCAAGGTTGCTAAGGAAGGACACGATTAGTTACAAGACAATGCTCAATTCCCATTTTCTTCTTACTGTACAGCTAGGGGACTGCACATAATAGCATTTATTACATTTTAGGCATCAGCCAGAATTTATCCTTATAACTGACCCTGTAGGCTCAAGAGGTTATGACCGTTCAGTCCGAACCCCAAACACCAACTGGCAAGTGGCCGGGATCGGGCTGGTATATTGCTGCCCGAGTTCTAACCTCAAAACCAAAGGATTACGGCTAAACCAGTGCGATCCGGTTCTAACTTGGTCGAACAATAGGACACCCCTGGGTTGGGAACGTTCAAGCAATACGTCTCAAGAAATAAGCTATCCCCCCCTCTCCCGCTCCCCGGTCCCACGTGATCAATCGTCATCAATTGACGAACAGGCATAGGTAAAAGTGCTTGAGCTCTTTAATTTAAGGGAGATGTCAGGTATCAACTGCCCAACCTTAGTTATGTTTATTGTAGGGAACAGAAATAAATTTGGTAACTAGAGGGTTGAGGGGGGCAGGGTGCCCCAATATAAGGTCATCCATGCTCCCCCCCCCCCCAATCTTATGGACAAACATTCGTCCTATGTGTCAGGTGTGTAATCTCAGTGCTGTAGAACCTTTGGTTAGTGACTGCACGAAGTTGATCGACGAAGACGAGTCTTTGTTACCCTTTGAAGTTGTGTTACCTTCATGGTTGGATAAACATGAGGATAGGGCATGTAGTATAGAAGATCCATTTCTATTGAGATATGCACAATATTATTCTTACATAACTGCACGCGTGATTGGTGCGCCATACTTTCATAATAGTACTAATACCGATTTGAGCAATGTAACGATGTTTAAATAATAAACGACAAGACGTAAACTAAGCTAAGCTAAGCTAAGCTATATAGGCTAAGTCTCTTTAGAATGTAAAAAGTATTTTATTGTTTTATATATTAGCGGAAGGTTTAAGAAGTAATTAAATACATTTACTACGTAAAAGGATGCTAGGATGAAGAAAGTGAATATTTTTTTTTTACATTTAGTCAGGAGTGGTATAAAAGAGGCGAACGTAGTATCCACTCATTCATTCATGGATGCTCGGCTTCATCATCCTAGCAACATATTTTGCGTCGGACCATCGTTTAGTGGAAAAAGCACAGGTATCGTAAACCTAAATTTGAAATCACAAGACGTTTTTCATCCACCACCAAAGTCCGTTTGCTACTGTTACGGAGAGGATCAGTCTCTTTTCGATACTTTAAGAGAGGCAAGTCCTATACCCGTACAATTTCACTCGACTTTCAACAGAGACATTTATGACAGTATACCACGTGACGCAGTTTTAATTCTTGACGACCTCGTATATTCTTTGCATTAGTTACTAGTAACATTAGGTATGGAATAGAGGTTTATGGATTTGCTCCAACTTATTTATTGGATCGACTGCAAAAAAACACAAAATAAATTAGTGAAGTTATTATTTAAAAAAGAAGATACATATAAATTGTCTAAAACGTTATTTACTAAATAGAACATACTAACTGTATCAAAATTGAGAAATTTTGTAATTATTGTAAATAACTACTACAAGAATAATTGTAAGGTACAGGATGCTGCAAAAAGGTCCTATTTAAGAGAAAAAACTATAAGATGCGAAATCCCATTAGTTAAAAATAACTATGGGATGAAATCAAAAAATTATTATATCCCAATGATTTTTAATCAATTACCAGTTGAGTTAACTGAGCTAACCGGATATGGTCAAATAAAAAAGAAAGTTAAGAAGTGGTTAATTAACAACTAAAATTAAAAAAAAAAATTGTTGAAATCTTTGAGTAAAATCAATATTAATATATCAATGATAAACAACCGTTTACTAAAAATGTTACCTGGTCATTGTTGTTGATATGTCGTTATTTACTTAATACTATGCTTTATTTACTCATCTTTTTCTAAAATTGTATAATTTATGTTAAATAATTCTGTATTTTTGTTTGGAAATTGTAAATATTTGTACAGTGTATTTTTGTAAGTTTTGTTGTATTGTCCAATGTAACCCATACAAGCTTACTAAAAGCTTCGGGGTACATCTGTAATAAATTATTATTAATATTACCGTTTTACTTCACGACGTGGTTTTGAGGGGAAGTCATCACAGAAGCATTACCGTGATTATCGTAGTACATAATTTATTTTCAAAGACTTTACGTACTATATTGCTAAATACACATTCGTTTCTGCTCTTCAAATCGAATCGTGATATTGGACAGTCGAAGGTTTTAGCCAACCATTGGCAGTGTCTAAAGATTTCCTGTTACCCGTTTACAAAGAAGCGACCAAAGAATTGGGTGACTTTCTCCTAATAGCCATCCATCCTCTAACGCCAGAAGCTATAAGGTTTCGTTCAAATATCTTTAAATTACCAATAATGGTGTACCAACCAACATGAAGGCTAGTAAGATATTAGACTTTGTTCCTTTGCTAGAAGTGTTAAATTCTGAAAAGACCACCAAACGAGTGAAGACGATTTTGCTATAGTGCCCCGAAATCCGAGAAGTGATTAAATTTATTAAACGGGTGTGTACCTTTATATTCCACCAAAAAAAGACGGAAAAAAATATAAGAAGGTACTTTTGAAACTAGCATCCAAAAGCTGTTCCAACAAAGACAAACATAAACACCTGTCCAAGAACCAAACCGGAGGGTTTCTCGGTTCCCTCTTGGGACCCGTTTTAGGCCTACTGGGAGGATTAGTAGCCAAATAGAGATTTACAAATGAATGCAATTAGTACCCATAGATGTCGTCAGGGACGACAGGACCATCCCGCACCCCAGGTCATCGTTTACCCAACCTCTAATAAACTGGACGATTCCATGAAGAGCATCCTAGGGGACCAGCTCCTCTCAGAATACGACAAATCCAAGCTCTACACTCAAGCCCTTCAACGCTATTTGGACGTTGACAAAAAGTACAAAGATGACGCTTTGAAAGTAACATTTGCTACCCCCAATATCCCGGCGCCCCAGACCTGCCGCCGCCGGGCTAGCTGGTTCCCCGGCCGGCCCCGACAGTGGAGCTGACACCAGATTAAGGTCGGACTTGAAAGCATTACCTCAGTTGTACAGGGGAAGGGTCCAACGCATGTTAGACAGTGGTAACATTGACTGCGACGTGTTTGGACAGTTAGTCAACAAGGGTAAAGTGGTAAAGGGCTCGAATGTCGTGGATTTGATTCACGGCGCAATCACCAAAAACAAGGCTGTCACTCCATCCCCGGCTGACGTTTTATGAAGGAATACGAGCCTCACAGAACCTATTTACGTCGTTCCAAAGTATATAAACCCACCCCTAGATCTACTCCTTCCGGCGTGTGGGATATCAGACAAGCGTCGGGAACGTCGGTGGTGGGTGATGTACCGTTAATCGATTTTGACGAAGACTTGCCTTCGACGGACAAAAAAGAAGAAAAAACTTTAGATTGGAGTAATGACTACCACTGATAAGATTCTGAGGTCCGTTTACTACGACCCGAGTGACGAAGGGAGTTTGGGAGGGGTCAGCAGGCTCTACAGATCGGTCAGGGGAAAAGGGCACAGGATCACGTTGCGGACTATCAAAGACTGGCTGAAAGGAGAATCAAGTTACACTCTATTTAGACCTATTAAACGTAAATTCGAACGTAACAGGGTCAAGGTGGGTGAACCTGATAAAATATGGGGTATGGATCTCGCGGATGTCGATGGTAATTTGGTTCGTGAAAATGATAATGTGACTTTTTTATTGATTGTGATAGACATATTCACCAAAGAGTTGTTTGTTTTACCGCTGAAAAATAAAGATGCAGGGTCAGTAGATAGAGCTTTAACCGAATTATTTAACAGGGGGCATTCATCCTCAGCTGCCTGGAGCGACAAAGGTGGCGAGTTCCTGGGTAGACGCGAAGGTGACGTATTTAAAAGGTACAACGTGCACCATAACGTCACTCAAAATGAAGATTTAAAATGTACAATAGCCGAGAGGGCAATTAAAACGCTATGTAGCCGGATAAGCCGTTTTCTGCATGTAAACAACACTAATCGTTACCTGGACGCTTTACAAGATATAGTGAGATCTACGATCTTACCACAGGTCTATAAAGATGGTGCCTATAGATGTAAACGAGAGCAATAAAGGTGAGGTTTTTGTCAATTTGTACGAAGCTGGCGGCTACAGGGTGGGAGAGCCCGTTAGGATGGGGTTGCGTAGTAGGGTGTTTGGTAAGGGCTACACACCAAATTGGACCGAGGAAATTGTTTACATTAAAAGTAAAAACTGTAAAGGCAAGCTTCCCACGTACGTCGTTTGGGATTACAACAATAACCCTATTTTAGGCACTTGGTACAAAGAAGAGCTTCAGTAGGTGAGAGAACCCGAGCTATATAAGGTTGAACGTGTCCTTAAGACTAGGAAACGTGCCGATCGCACAGAATATTCGTGAAATGGCAAGGTTACTGAAACGATTTTAACTCTTGGACTAGCGATATAGCTAACATTTAAATTAAGAATGTCTGATGGTGGATTCTATCTGTATCTACTTTTGAGCACGTCTATGAGTTTATATCCTAATATTACTTTACAAAAGTATACCGTTCCATTAGCCGAACCTATTCACCGGGATGGGCAGTACGAAGTGGCATTGAGTCATATGACCTTTCCAAACAATTTTAACGTTACTCACAACAGCTTTATATTAACCGTTGACGACTCTACCAAACTAATAAACCAAGACGTGAATGGGATTCCGACCGAGTTACGTTGTATAGTACCTGGGACTCATTCTGGTACGCTGCTTGATCTGGCAGACGATATTAACGCTGAAATTAGAAAAATTAAACATGATTTGGGGCTTTTCGTAGATGAGAATTACGGACCAATAGCACCTAGCTTGAAAATCGATACGTGTTACAAAAAGTACCGAGTTAAGCAATTACAGTCTAAATTTTCCAGAGGTAATATTTACTTGATTTTGTCGCCTAGTTTAGCAAATAAATTTGGTTTCAAACCAGATATTTTTGAAGGAATTCCTACCATTTTAGATGCTATCGGCGACGTGCCTGAGTTTGACAGTAGACCTACCCGCTCCTTGTGGGTTTACACGGACATTATTACGACTCAGTTAGTGGGTGACGTTAAAGCACCCTTATTGAGAATTGTCAGCATAGAGGGATCGAAAGGGGAGGAGACAAACGCAGTATTTTAGAGACTTCATTATTTTCCTTTGTTAGGCACGACGCTGCATAATATTAGTATAGATATTAGAACCGACAGTGGCACCCCCTTTCCTTTCGGATCTATTGGTAGAGTAGTTGTCAGTTTACATCTGAAGACCTGTAAAGGGGCGAGCCTAACGGGGTACGTCATCATTACGTCATCATGAGGCATTCCTGTCTTTATACGGATTTTTACCAAGCCAGGGCCGGTGGTGGTATTCAGGTCTTCTCTGGTCAGGTCTACCAAAAAGGTCGCGGATGGGGCACCCTGTTCTCGTCCCTGGGGCACGTAGCTATACCTTTCTTGAAAAGTATAGGTAGCTATTTTGGGAGAAAAGCACTCAGTATGGTGGTTGGTATAGGAGGTGACGTACTATGGGGTATGAACCTCAAGGATTCCGCGAAACAAAAGCTAAAAGAAACTGCTAGCGGTATGATGTCCGATCTCGGACAAAAATTGCAGGGTGGGTGAGATGGTTGCTGCGGTGGTCAGTGTGGCTCGGAGATTAAACGTAAACGTTTGAGCAAGCCCAAGAAGAAGAAAAAGAAAAAGATCAAGACCGTTTTAGATTAGAGGGCCTCTATATAAACTTGGGTTTCCTTTCATCCAGCGGTCATTCAAGAGCCCCAGCCATGAGTATCCTAAGCCCTTTTTCCTGCGAGTGTCTTCTTAGTCCATTAGACATTTTCTCTGTACAGCCCACTCATCTCATTATACAGAAAACTAAATACGAACAGTACCGACCCCTAGCACCCGTGTCTGCTGACCAGGTGATGGAGTTCACCGTGGCAGGAAGCGACTCGTACATGGACCTCTCTCAATCTTTAATTTACATCAAGCTGAAAGTGCTTCAAGGCGATGGAGAAAACCTGACGGCAGCACAAACTCCTAATATAGGTTGTACGAACTTGTTAGTCCAAGCTTTGTTTTCACAAGTAGACGTCTTTTTGAACGGGAAGTTAGCTGGTAAGAGCAGTCAAAAGAAGTAAATGTGCATTACTACAACGACTTTACATTTTATCTATTTCACTTGCTCTTGCACTTGTCCCGAACTAGGTTACTCTGCGGTAATGGGTAAGTATCACAAAGCTTAGCACATTTAAATAAAAAAAAAAATTGGCCATATCACAGTAAAAATAAAGATCCTAAACAGGAGCTTTTGCCTAGCCTGACTGAGTGTTGTTAACCGCCAACAGACTGAATTGAATTTCATATGGGCTTTAAATAACTTGTTTGATGTTGATGCCTATGAGTTTTTTTTTGTTATGTACGCGCTATTTACGAATAGCAAGGCACACCATGAGCAAACACTCAGGGTGCACCTTGTAGTTACATAAGCTGCTTGGCGTCCTGCCAACTTCCGCCTACACCGGAACTTGGCCGAACGCCAATAGCCGGGTAACGAGCTTGTCCTCCTGTTCAAACCAGTTATAACCGGCTCTTACCTGTTAGCGGTTGCGCAACGTAATGCCTCAGGCTACTTCTATTGTTCAGCCCTGCGTATAAATAAGAGAGTCTGGACAGCAGTAGGCACTTGGTTTAGGGCAGACAACTCGAAAGGTTGTCTCCCTGGACTCAGTTCAGGATTAGACCAAGCTCCTAAACTTGTGTTTTATGCCGAATATGTGTTCTTAGTGCATAGTCCCCTAGCTATGCAGTAAGGAGTAAATTGGCTTCGAGATTATTCTTGACTCCAATCGTCTACTCCCCGAGTACGTCACAGTTATTTGTGGTTGTGAGAGGACTAGAAGCCATCCACTGAAGCTGGTGGTCGATCGCTCTAGAACTGACGCCCGTAAATTTTTCTTTTGTAATCGTGTTGTGGATCCTTGGAAGCATTTGCCATGGGAAGTTGTCATGGCAGATCTCTGGCCAGCTTAAGGAGATTGATCAGGAGGGTAGACCTCTGAGGGTTTTGTCGAGCTTGACCCTCGGTGTGTGCTGGAGCTCTGCTCGGTGCACATTTTATTCTAATACCTGCTCGTTCTATATCTTTTGTTTTAAACCATCATGTTTTACTTATGCTGTGTGTTAATCCGGTTGTAACTTCTCAACATATGTTTTTACTTCAGTTTATCTTTATTATCTTTATTCAGATTGAAAATTGGTTTTGTCCAAGCTTTAACCTATGATTATTTTATTTGTATTATTTTATTGTTATTATTTAAGAACTGTGGACAATTACACCCGGCTTCCCCCCCCCCCCACTTGTCCAACACGTTTGGCGATGCCATCGGGGACCACTGTGTCCCTGGTAGGTCCAACCTTGGTGGTAAGGCATTCGTGACCCCTACCCAATACGATCAACCCTTCCTCTACAGCCGAGCCATTGTCTTCGTTTTAAACTTTTAAATTTTTTAACTTTTGTAATTTATAATTTTTTAGTTTTAACATCGGATGGTAGTCAGTGGCCACCAGAAGGTCCTTGCCATTCCGGTTGCATTTGCAACAAACTTATATTATTATTATTATTATTTCAACATGCATTACATCCTCCATAGCAGAATGTTTATACAACCTTCATTTGCAACATGATTTTCATTGCATGGTGCAAAACCTGGTTACCCCGTGCAGACACTGCAGAGTCTTTTTGTATCCTTTTTGAGCACTGTTGAAGAACTCTTAAAAATTATTCATTGTACACAAAGTTCAAAAGAGGCAGTGGAAGAACTGTTCCTCGGTGACATAGAGAGCTTAGAACCTAGTAATAATTTTAGTATGCAAACAATGTACGAGTCGAACAGTCATTGGTTCATAGGACCATTAGGCAATTGGACAAATATAGTGTCGAGTATTGCCAGCCACCACAACACTGCAATTCTCCAGTGAATCGTTGTAGTAGGATTGAATTTTGCTAGTTAAAGGTTCTTGTGAAGGAAATTGAAGCAAGACTATCAAATATGTTAATATGGTGGCCATGATCTGTAAAAAAAAAAAAAAAAAACCCTAAATACATTGTTACATTACTAGAGATTCATGCACAAATTTAAAAACTGTTAATTCCTGTACGTTCAAGAACTTAGGATAATGAACATTTGTCCAAAATCTCTTAAGGACCATTCAGTTTCCAAAATCATAAGTCAACATTTACGTGGCTAAAACTGATGATCGCCATATGCAGATTGAAAGTAATTTTAATGTGTACTTCATAGGGACTGTCTAATATTTATGGCTGGGGAATGGGGTGGAGGAAATAATTGTGACTCCCGAATTTTCGATAACCTTCCGAGCTTGAGAAAATCTTGACACAACCACCGAAGTTCCGAAAATAATCTGACCCCACTAAAAAAAAAATGTGTTTCTTATGCCTCCTGAGACTGTAAGCTAGATAATTTATTGTAGCCAAGTCGTATAAGTAGCAGTCTGCACCGACAACTTATAAGTTGTGAGGAAAACGTCACCTCGTTTTTAATGAAAGAACAAGATTGAATAAAACATGTTCTAGAAAACACTTAAAGATGTGTTCTGTAAACCTTTTTTGTACCGAGATTCACACAGTAAAATATGACGAAGACTTAGCTTTCATGCATGTCCGAACCCTTGAAACAGTTAGAACATGAAAGATGAAGACTCCAGGGAGGTACTGCAATGGCTTTGCTAGAGGCAATGGCTTTGCTAGGAGCAATGGCTTTTATGCGTAGCCGACTGGCATCAGATTAGATAGGCGTCTTGAAGGGAAGGGAAGTGTATAATTATGTTCGGGGTTTTCTGCAGTTTTTCTCCTGCCTGTTGTACGAGAGTTTTCTTCATGCGGGAAAAAAATAGCACATTGGTGGTTCCTTCCACTTAACATCTGCCTTGGGCCTTCAAAAAGCGCCAAGTTTACCGGCCGACACCTTCTATTATTAGAATGTTTACTGAAAAAAACTAAACAAACTAGTATAGAGAGTGACAACTTCAACATTTTGTAAACACTTACACTGATCGGGGGTTAAGGGTCTGATGGCGTTGTTTCCCAGAAACTGAGGGTTTTTCGATATTTTGATCACTGATAGTGATATTTTTGAGGTCCAGTTTAGTCAGTGCATTTTAGGTGACCCCACTTAATTGTAGGGTCCTAAAAAAAGTAATTACCCATTGTCGAGAGGGTCCAAAAAAAATCGTCCGTACCCTCCTCCGCAACTTCCTTTGGTTCCCCTCCCCCTTGTCGATTAATAATGGCAGCTCCCTAATCATAAAAAGTAATTTGTAAACGTAATTGTAACTTTTCAACACGAAATGCTTCATGTAAACAACTTCATACAGCAGCCATTGTTGATTCTGATGCACATAATCTAGTCAAGGTAGTCAAGAGTTGTCTTTCGTTCTTTGCTATTTACTTGTGGTGACTGATATCAAATTCCGTCTGAGCCTGGATATAAGTTAATAGCAGAATTAAGATGGCAATGAGCACACCTTTTGTCGTTTGTTCTGGTGAGGCAATCACTTGTCCTGATAATTTTAATACTTCGCGAATCCCTCAAAAATTCCGACTCGGGCCCTACAAAGGGAGTTGATTCGGACTTCAGTGGTATAGTCAATATACAAACGACTGTGCTGATTTGTGGAATACTGAAGGTAATTGCTCATACCTGACTGGGCTGAGACTTGTTCCCCTGGGGGCACATCAAATTATACAAAGTGGGTTTTCCTATGCTGATGCTGCTAAATTAGAAAATATCATTACATTCATTCTTTAAATTAGCCATACCTTAGGCTCAGTCGGTATTTCCGTCATCTTTTGTAAAAAAAATTGCTTAAGAGTTAAGTTTACCCATTAAAAACCCAGGAATTCTTTCAGATCCTGGATGCTTCCTGGATCTATGTGAACCCTGCAAGTTGCTGGAACGTATCATTCGTGACCAATTCATAGACTTTCTTAATGCTCACGAGCTTTTCTATACAGAAACTAATTTGGTTTTCTGGGTGGTATAGGTCGTTAACACTTCAAATGTGGCAGGGTCTTGATATAGAACATTGCCGCTGGAATCTAATGTTGCAACTGTCATTCATGCCTATACTGCTTTCAGACAATTTTCTACTGTCAGTCTAGGCTTATAATGGGATTATTATGGTGAATCAATGCACTCAACATTCGAGGACAACAACAGATTATCTGAAATATTATTTAGCAATCCAGAAAGAAAGCGAGTTGCCGAATTTGTGTTTTGCTTATAACGTGATTCAGAAGAATGTAGTACGATTTATTAATGGATGCGTATCCCTAAACAGAACCAGTGTAAAATTATTACCAAGCTTGGTAGTTAACATGCTGTCCTGGCCAAACAGAAACCCAAATAATCAAAATAGAAGGTTAAGGGTTATTAGTAAATTTTCGTCGGAATATTAGTTTATTTAAACACCAGCAGAAAGATTTGAAACTTGCAACCCTGCCAAAATAAAATAAGGAAAATAAAAACCCCGTAATGTTTCCAAATTTGCAGGACTTGTTATTTAAGTTTTCATATCGTTCAATGGTTAAGACATTCATACATTCATCTAATAGTTGAGAGAACCTTAGCTGTAAACATGAAACATGTGGATTGTGGAGTACTGAAAAGTGAAATACTGAAAGATTAACAGGATCATATACAGCTGACTTGTATTTAGTGCACCAGACGTTTTTAGGGCAAAGAAAAGCCTCTTTTAGTACACCAATGTCGGTGAAGCGGCAACAATCAAGGCTAAATCAAGACAGTAAACCGACTTTTCAAAATATTAATCCATTTTCGTGAAGTTTAAAAAAAAAAAAAATTTGCAGCTAGCAGCTATTATAGTAAAAGGCTTTATTATGGTTCCATGTTTACAGCTATTGGTTTATTTTAGTTAATACATTTCTTTGTGTTTCAAGACATTATCTTCAAATTATCTTAGTGGTTAGCGTTTGTTTTAGCAGAAGCAGTTATGCACATTAAAGCAAACTTTTACTTTAGTACTTACTGTTGTAAATGTTGTCATATTGATTTTAAATAGTCTTCCAGCTGAAGTTATTTCCACTGGACATTGGCTTAACAAGATGATCAACTGCCAAGAATAGATACAATTATTGCATTTTACAAATTGGCATTTAAAACGGGAATTTCAACTTCTTTAGACCAACTTGCAAATAAAAGTCAATTCTATTTTGCTATAGGTGAGGGCAATATGCTAGGAATTCTTATCTCAGTGTTTGCCTCCTGTCTATAACTACTTTGTGGTGCACCTTGCTGATATTTATTGGCTGGCTGGTTCGCGACTTTTAACAACTCTAGTGCAAGAAAGTCTGGTTGAAAAACAAGTTCAAAAATCAAAACTGATTGGCAGTATTTCGTCAGTTCTGACCTGCAGTCAAAATTTTGCAAAATTAGCTACTGAATTAGCCAAATGTGATCATTCCAAAAGAATGAATATTACAAAATCTAACAGTCATAGTCATAGTCATAGTCATAATTTTCTTATAGCGGGTACTGAAAAAATGCAGGCACAATAACATAATTTTAGTCTGACTTTCTCAAAAATGTATTAGTGAACACCTGCTATCCAAAAAATTGTGTTATTGTGCCTGTACATGTATACACAAATACGGAACGTTTCTGGTCTGAAAACTACCCTTCTCTAGCCACAACCAAATAATGTAAAAAGCGAGCGTTAAGACTTAAAATATATATCAGGGGTAATCCACCTAAAACAAAATAAAAATAAAAAGCATCAATATAACATTATTAGCACTAAAATAAAAAAAAAAGTTAAAAAGACCTAAGCTGGGTTGAAAGTTGACAGCAGAAACCAGAGCTTCCACCACAGAAAGCTGTCAACCCGACTTAGGTCCGTTTTAACTTATTTTTATAACAGTGCTATAGTGTCCGCGGCCTATCTTTAGTTCGCCCCAGAACAACACAGATAATCAATTGTATGTTTTTGGTATAGCAGAGTGCCTTGTTGATATCCGAGATGGTTACAAAAACGATGGCGGCCGTCGATTAATGCCGCCCCCTCCAGGAAAAAGTAGCCGCTCATAAAATACCTGCAGGACTCAAGATAAACCGTACACAATAAACATTTTATCATTTTATTTTGATGTTAGCTGTATTTTATGACTTCAGGCTTGATTTTTGCGTGATTTAGTTGTAGCTTGAGAACGGGTAGTGTTTAGACCCGAAACGTTGCTTATTCGTGTATACACGTGCATCTGTCTGGCTTTCTCAAACTTTATTATTGACTTGGTGCTTCTGTTTTTATAATATACTTTGCTTACAAAACCATTATAACCTGGCAGTTTGTTGGGAGAACGGCTTTGTTTTTACCAAATTTGTGATTCACTACGATTATTTTTTAGTTTTTCTGAGTTCTGAGTTAAAAATTAACGTATTCCTTACCTTCGTTTCTTCTACACTTAACTTATGTGTTCTGTCATTACGCAATAGTATTTTTAAGCCATTCCCTGCCTAAAAACAAGAAAAGACTTTTTTAATGGTGTAAGTTTCGTGTAGGAAATCAGATATTGGATCTGGCTGCCACGAAACCTGTCAAGAATGTGTTAACAAAAAGCAAATTAGCAGTCCAAATCAAACTTGTGACCTGGCCCATATCCAGGAGTATCGTAACCTAACCTAACCTAACCTGACTAAACCTACCTAGGAAAATGAAGTTGCAAAAAATTACTCCTTTATTGAGAAAATTCATGTAACCACAAGAAATATGGTAAAATTAATAGTGACTTGTTAGTTATTCATCATTGACCTTACTGGTTATCCAAATAATATCAGAACGAAAGATGTAGCAGTCTCAACAGTTTGATCTGACATGACGGACAAACCCAAACGCCTTTCGCAGTTTTGAGAGTTTAGTAAAGACTAGCTGGAATAAGCCAGACTACAGTTCTTTTACACAGTATCATGCTTCTATCTCAGCCTGTGACCTTTGATAATAAGCTTAACATCAAAAGCACTTTGTTTGATTAGGAAATAGAAGACTTAGTCATTGGTTAAAGCCACTAATTTTAGTATGGTGGTATTTGCGTAAAGGGGCAGCCATAATCGTCACACAGAATTTTGGGCAAATACACAAACACAGCATGAACGAGATTCAGAGTTTTAAATCTCAACCAAACTCCTTCCACTCCTGTGCTATTGCATAATCCACCTTTAGCACCATGAAGTGAAGTTACCGGGCAAACAGTTATTCATAAATTCATTCAAGATTTTGCTAGTTAAGGCAGAGTAATTTTGTGCAGTACGCATCTTCAAGCATTTTTTAAACGTCTTACCTTTGTTGTTATGTTGCTAGCTGCGTTAGCTATCATAAAAACTCGATACATCCACAGGCATACTTCGATGACCAAATCCCCAAATACCTTGATATCAGAAAGCACCTCGTATGATTGTAAACACAAACAAAATGTCATATTTGCTAAAAGTGCAGTGATTATTAACGAGAAGGCGTCTTGCATGGTGTCAGCTAACTGATAAAATTGTTCGTACTTAATTCGGACATTGCCAAGAGAATTACTCAAATTAGATATTCCAGAAGTCAAGAGTGCACTTAATTCAGAGTTGAGGGACGAAAAGCACTCAGCACACAATTGTGCACCAATGACGAAAAACACAAACACAAATATTTCGTGTCCATACGACACAAATAAATAAATGGCTTGTGGACACTTTTCATATTTAAATACCGCTTTCCCTGTCCAATATAACCAAAAAAGAATAGCACAAATGAATTGAGGGATGACATACTTCAAAAGGAAAGTACGTTTGTTAATTCTTTCTTCAAGCATTTTGTCTGCATTTTGTAAAAGTTTCAGCAGATGACGAAAGAGCGCTTCTTTGACCACGCAGAAAATACTAACCAGCGTTATGAACATCATTGCCATTAAACGATTTGCAATTTCCACGAGAGACCCAAACTGACTGCGATGGCGGCGTAGTGTAAAAGCCAAAATCACTCGGTCTACAAAAGAATAAAGTATTACAATTCTCACTACTAACATGTAGAGGTGACATAATGTCTCTCTCCAACGACGATTATTATTCTTGCAACTCAGATGAAGGTTGAAGTTCCATGATAAAAGACCCAACACTTTACCTAACACAACGACAGAGTGGGTTAGTTCGTAACTGATTGATGTCGTTTGTTTAATATCGTGAGAATGGACGTTCACTCTACAAAGTGGTAAAATGTTAACTTGCTGCAACATGATTCAGCAATGATGATCGTTGTTTATTATCGTCTCAGTTTCAATCAGAAAATTGACACGCACTGCCTGTAAAAACAGAAAGCAATATTATATACTACTAGTGGAGTTGCTCGCTCATTCCGCGTCGTCTAGCTTCCCCCACCGTTTCGCTCCCCGCCCCCTCATTTAATTTGCCGTTCGGTCGGTAGATGGCATCGTATGTTCGCGCTGCTGGCCGTTGCGTTCCGGGCGCAGCTACTATCTCAGCGTGCCTTGGCTTCTACTCTTATAATTTGCCGTTCCGTCGGTAGATGGCGGAGATGGCATCGTAATGTCCTGCATGCTGCTGCGCTGCAGATGGCTGCTGCAGATGGCTGCGTTCCGGATCTTGTGTAATTATATATATAGATTTGGTAAAATTGTACAGTCAAATCACGGTTAGTGTAAACTGACTGCTTCTGCAGGGAGAGCAAGTAACAGTTTCATGGTTAATCATACCAATTAGTCCACATGGTACCAGCAGCCAATGGATGTTCGTTGTTAGCTGGTATTACTAAATGCACCACTCCTTGTAGAACGCACAGCATCTGTTTCTACTGTCAAATTTTCATTGCGAGCGACTGTACATTTGGAAATCCACAGGCTGCCAATGATTTTTCTGCGAAAACAAGTATTGTTGAGAAAATACACTCTTTGTCAATACATTTTACATTAGTGATTCCTACTTACGATCAATAACTGTCTCTTTGAACATTGGGAATAAGATTTAGCCGAATCAGAAATTGCCGCAGATGAAAAACAACATATTCGTTATTAAAAACATAAGATGCTTGTATGCTTACATGTTTTTACGTCCGCTCCTCTGAAAGTAAATTCCTAACAAAGTAAAAGTAGTGCCAGTTGGAAGATAATTAAATTGCGCTTTTAATAGGCCTGTTCTTGTCAACATAACTTGGTATTGTTACCCTCAAATATGCTAAAAAATGCCCTGAAAACTGTTTGTAGCTTCAGAGTTTGATCAAACATTTACTTTCAGGGACATTTTTCTTTACTTTCTTTACTTTCACCAAAAAAAAACCGACATATTTTGCGTTATAGTTAGTTTATGCATGCATCACAACATCTAGATCTTAGAATTGTTTGGCTTCAACTGGTCAGACTCACAGAATAAAAAGACCAGTAGGTTTTAAGAGTAGGTCTAACATTAACGTTTCTGAACCACGGTGGGGAGCGAATTGAGTGAACAAAGTGAGGAATTTCCGTAATAGTAAATCTTTTTCAATGTTAAACAAATCATTTTTATTGCATGTGAACGTTAAACGTTCTAAGGAAAGTGGTGAACAGGGCATTCCTACATCTTGGTATCGAATGTAGCATGGATCGATTCCAACAGAGTGAACGGAGCACAACACTGCCAGACTTCATGGCGCGCTTTCAGAACCTGACCGACTAGGCCACGACTAACTTCTTGGTCATAGCTTCCGCTAGCCCCATGTGTTCTAAGACAACTGCTCTCCTGGCTTGTTGCCGTATCGGAAGGCAACTGCAGACCTGTAGGAGAGCGAGTGCTCCCTAAGTGCGTAACAATAAGTCTCAGGATTGGTTGTTAAGACAATGCAACGAAAGCGGCGGTTGGCTGGCGACCTTCTTGACCAAAACATAAGCCCAATGTACAGCCATCCAAATCTAACACTTCGTGTTTTAGGCAAACTGCTTTTAATCAAGTACTTGTTTTTTTCCCCTCACGTTATGCAATGTGTTGCCCGTGCATGGAGAATGCAGTCGATAATGCAAGATTTTTCTTTAGGAGAAACAAAACAACCATTTAATTCAGTACTACGTGAAAACATATCTTAAACATGAATGAAGGCTAATTGCTATGAAGGCTAAATTTTGCTGAAAAAGACCACGACGTCTCGCCATTCTTCCTGTCCACTACTATGGTGTACAAAGCAAAAAAAAAATAGGTTCTACGTGATAAATATATTCAGGTAAGAGAAAAAGTTCACTCCTTGTTGAAGCAAAGACCTGCAACAGCATGCAGTTGACAAATTACTTTAATTTCAACAAGAATTAATGGTCTTGATCCCTAAGTGGCATTTCTGCATGGAGTAAGCATTCATGATGTGCTTTGTCCGTAGGGACCAAGACAAGTATTATTGTCGAAACTAAAGTAATTCGTCAACTGCATGCTGTTCTTCTGTACACTTCCGCCACTTTCGCCACTTTCGGGCTACTTCTGCTTCATACTTCCGTTTTTAAAATTACTTTAAACCAATTTTTGGACGCTGAATCTGATGGTGAAAACCGTTTATCTTTATCTGGTGCAGTTCCGGAGCTGAAAAAGGCACTTAGAGTATGCTTATTTCGCTTTCATTCTCATTATGCCCATATTAAGAAAATGACGTCACCTTCGTTAATCATCGGAAGGTTTCGGAAAACGAAGCTGCTTCTCGGCAGCGTTTGGAGTAGTTATGCCGGTATTAGGGCAATGAAGTCACTTTCCTGACTCGTCGGATTATTAAGGAAACACAAAGATGCTTCGGCAGGGTACGTTTAAGTGTTGTATCAGCAGCATTAAAATGTCGTGTAGGCCTAACAAATGCGATCAACACCTTCGTTGGAGCAAACGAAATTACAGGTTGGTTGACGAAATGAATTAGGGGGCCAGTATTCCTATGCCAAATAGAGGCAAACATCATATTGACAGAATAAAAGCACTAAAAGTAGTTAACGTTTTAAAAAGCCAGCAAGTGCACATGTATACAGTACAATGCGACGTTTCGGGATTTATCATCCCGTTGTCAAGCAAAAAATATATTTTATAGCATAAGCTACAAGTCAACAAGATACACTTAAATGGTTTCCCATTCTAAGGAAAACAAGCCAGAGCAGTAAAAGATAAAAAATAAAAAGTTAAAAAAGATAAAAGTGAAGCCCAGTCAGCGCAAAAGCCGAGCTGGGAGGACCTTTTACTGCTCTGGCTTGTTTTCCTTAGAATGGGAAACCATTTAAGTGTATCTTGTTGACTTGTAGCTTATGCTATAAAATATATTTTTTGCTTGACAACGGGATGATAAATCCCGAAACGTCGCATTTTACTGTATACATGTGCACTTGCTGGCTTTTTAAAACGTTAGCAAACATCATAAACATCATAAAACTAAACATTGTAAATAAAAATTACTTAAAGAATAAATCACAAGGTAAAGGGTAAACGAAGCAAACGGTCTGCATTAAAGACTGGCCTTGTGAGGAAACAAGATACACTAATCTGAGAAAGAAAGAAAAGACAACTGCCCCCGACTGGGACTCGAACCCAGGACTTTCCCTTGACTATTGTGTGTATCTGGAGTCCACCACACAAGGCCAGTCTTTAATGCAGATTGTTTGCTTCGTTTACCCTTTACCTTGTGATATATTCTTTATTTATTACTCGCTTTATTTCTAGTGTGTTGGCCAAGAAGCAATGTTGCTTTCCCTCCTTGTATGTATGTTTGTGACTTATAGGTCATCGCTGAAAGACTGAACAGCTACTCAGCTCGGCTGGAGCCTGTAGCCAGTATTCGCCTTGGTAGCGCAGTGGTTAGAGCGCCCGGCCTAGTCAGCGAGAAGTCCTAGGGTAGTCTTTTCTTTCTTTCTCAGATTAGTGTATCTTGTTTCGTCACAAGGCCAGTTTTTAATGCAGACTGTTCGCTTCATTTAAAAATTACTTTGTAAATCGAAAGTCGAAATCGTAAAACGAAATTCAAACTGTAAAACGAAATTACTTTGGAGAATCGTAGTTTTGCGGAAAGAAAACTAAAATTCTTAAACCGAATCCCACTCGTGCTTCTATGAAATGTATAATTTGTACTTTTTAGCACTCAACTCCTTTCCAACAAATTTCCCTCCACCTTCGGTCTATGGAAATTAAATCCGGCAAGGAATTTCATGCTAAAACACAAAAGTTATTGATTGCTTAGAAGCACTGGGGGTATCATAGCCGAAAGTAGGCCCAGTCTATATTTTTTCAGGTTATCTACTACTACGTCATCAGAAATTATGAAAACGGTTCTGGCCTATTCTGGCTTAGGGGCCCTTCAAGTATTACGTCATCAAGAAATTGGCAATTTTTAACCGTCTCCCCCCCCCCCCCCTTCGTCATCGACCGTCATCAATTGTTCAACCCCCTCCCAGCATTACGTCATTTCTAACTTGACCCTGCCTTCCCCCTAAGAGGGTGAGTTTTCCCTCTGTTTTTCTGTGGATCTTTTTTTTGGCGTTTTTCCACCCTTTTGCTGGGATAACGGTGCTTACGTCATCAACTGGCCACCCCCCTCCCCATCAATCGTCACCAGCTGGCGAACCCCCCTCCCCCTTCCTGATGACGTAATACTTGAACGTCCCCTTATTTTTCCTTCTACGATTGTAAGTTTCATATCGGAGGATCTATTCATACTAACTCATACTACACTATTTGCCATGATAAAAATAAAAATCTAGTTAAATTTTAAATGGTGCTTGCAAATTCAAGTGCGCAATAGTTGCTTTTAGTGACGTACTACTTAAAGACATCAATTAAAACCTTACATACTCATAGAAGGCCTCTG